>VWZY01008407.1:1490835-1513917 GCA_013399075.1 Chloroceryle aenea
TGTGTTTTCGCAATCCTTTTGTTTTTTTTTTTTTTTTTTTTTTTAGGTATACCCTCACTATGTTAAGAAGTGTTGTTGTTTTCTTTTCTTTCTCTTCATGTGTGCATTGCTGCACAAAACAGAAACCTCTGGCCAATGTTAACATCTTTCAGGATTTCATCCTTGAATCAATTTAAAAATCGCTTAGAGTCCACAAGTTCCTTTAGTGTTCCTTAGTGATCAATAATAATAAAATATGGCATTAATAAAACCCTAAACCCCACAAAAATAATGAGATGAGATAGATATAAAATTACATAGAAGTTTCACTTCCTAGTAGGGTCAAAGATAGTGTTATTGAACATTGCATAGCAGAGAGTCAGTCAGGGTCCTGACCCTGGTATTTAAGCCATATAAGTGCGTAGACATTCTTTAGCAGTTACTGTCATTTGTTCACCCAGGAAAGGGCGGTGGCCAACCAAAAAGGTGATACTCCTCTGATTCACTGTCATTTTCCCATTATCTTACCTGAGTGAAATTGTGCTTTAATGTGACTGTTCGCAGTCTGTAGTAAAATCTTGGACTTTATAACCCATTGATCACAATGAAGCAGGCTGTAAAGACTCTCATTAGCCCCGAGCTCTTTTCTTTGTGTCATTTGCTCACATCAAGGCACACATAGAAAACTACATTCACAAGAACAGTGTTCATTAGCATTGCACTTAGTTTTTTGTTCACTGTTACCCATTCAAGAACATCCTGCAATGTATAATCAAGATATTACGTGGATAGATATCTACAGGCAAAATCAATATGTTGATAGGATGCTACAACAAGGCACTTTTTAAGTTTGCATTAATTTTATGAAATTAAACTCCTGTGTACTTTGTTTTAGTATTTCTCTATGATCTTTATTCACGCAAGTACTCCCTTATGACCGATGCTTGGATTAATCACTACTGTATTAAAGCTGGATTGTTTTTCTTGGGCAAATTACTAGTTTACTTCTCTGAGTAACATCATTTTAGATTAAAGTGAATAATTTGATTTCAAAACTGAGGATTTCAATTAAAAAAATATATTGCAGTAGGAGAATCTGAAAGGCAATGAAAAACAAAATAATCTTTTGTCTGAGAATGACAGGCAAATCACAGCATGTAGTGACAATTTCTAGCAAAATGTTTTACCGACTATTTTTATTTTTTATACACGTAAGCTTTTACTAAATCTTTAGTAACTGTGTAAATAAACATTATTTTACACCATTGAATCAAGAATTCGCTAGTCTTCTATTCTGAAATGAAAATGTAGCCAGGTTCTTACTTGAAAGTTTTTGCAAGAGAGACTGAAGAATAGTGATTCATTCAGTAGAGCTATGAAAAATGAAGCACAATTTAGCAATTATGTTAGTCATGGCCATAAGAAAGAGGAACTTTTCATGTTAGTTTTCACATCCATAGAGCAGTACATTTAGGGATGTTGTACTGTCATCACCTGGAAGAATTCAGATTTTAATTTCAGAGTCCTAGAAAGGCACAGACATTAAGAACAGAATTTTATGTTAGTAAAAGCTGATTTTGAAATTTTCTTATATACCACTGCTTGCCTAGAAGTCCAGTAATTTTCCAGCTGAAAGCTCTTTCGGGTATAGTATTTATGCAGGTAATTTCATGAGTAATTAAATAGAGTTGAATGAATTTAATTATGTGTTTCATTTTTAAATCAGTATAGGACTTTTTTAGAAAGTAAAGGAGGAGTATATCATTTAGCAACTAAGAAAGATGGTCATTCGGTTGGACAAAAAGCCTGGAAATTAGTTTTGGTGGGGTTTTTTGTGCCATATGAACTCAAGAGTTCCTTTATGAGGCACAGTCCCTGTACATTGCCTTAGGAAAGGACACTGGATCTGATGCTGTACTTAGCAGGGACAGTTCTACAATGGTTTAACTCCTTTGTATTGAGTGATAATTAAAGAAAATTATTTCTAAAATAAAGAAGCAAATGCATCTCTTCTATAGGAAATATGACACATTCTGAAAAATTCTGCTGTAATCTGTTCAGACCTAGATTCATCTTTTGTGCTATGTTTTCCTTCACATGTAGATGCAGAGATGATAGAATGATAGATAAAATGTTGTATGCTGCAAAATTCTTGATAAGCAAATATAATTTCCATGTTATTTTGGTTACAAATATTCTCTGATTTGACACAAAACTGGGAGGAGTGGCTGACACACCTGAAGGCTGTACTGCCGTTGAGTGAGACCTAGACAGGCTGGAGAGTTGGGTGGGGAGAAATTCAATGAAATATAACAAGGGAAAGTGTAGAGTCTTGCATCTAGGAAAGAGCAACCCCAGGTACCAGTATAGGTTGGAGACTGATGTGTTGGAAAGCAGCACAAGAGAAAGGGACCAGGGGGTCCTGGTGAACAGCAGGATGACCATGAGCCAGCAATGTGTCCAGGAGGGCCAATGGCATCCTGAGGTGTATTAGAATGGGTGCGGTTAGTAGGTTGATAGAGGTTCTCCACCCCCACTATTTTGCCCTGGTGAGGCCGCATCTTGAATATTGTGTGTCCAGTTCTGGGCCCCGCAGTTCCAGAAGGACAGGGAACTGCCTGAAAGAATCCAGTGCAGAGCCACAAAGATGATGGAACATCTCCCTTATGAGGAAAGCCTGAGGGTGCTAGGTCTCTTTAGCTTGGAGAAGAGGAGGCTGAGGGATGACCTCATTAATGTTTATGAATATGTAAAGGGCAAGAGTTAGGAGGATGGATCCAAACTCTTCTCAGTGACGTCCAATGATAGGACAAGGGGCAACGGGTGCAAACTGGAACATAGAAGGTTCCATGTAAGCATAAGGAGAAATTTTGTCATGGTGAGGGTCACAGACACTGGAACAGGCTACCCAGAGAGGTTGTGGAGTTCCCTTCTCTGGAGACATTCAAAACCAACCTGGATGCATTCCTGTCTGACCTAATCTAGGTGATCCTGTTCTGGCAGGGGTGTTGGACTAGATGATCTTTAGAGGTCTCTTCCAACCCCTAACATTCTGTGATCCTGTGATTTGTAAAGTGTATAGAAACAGGCAAATTATAGTCAGCTTTATATATGATAAGCAGCAAAAAATTAAAATCATATCTTGGAGATGCGTTAGTCTTGTTTGCTAAAACTCCCGTCACAGATGTTTCCATAGCCAAAACCAATATGCACAGAGTCAATGTATCCTATATGTGAGATAATGGGTTTAACATAATAGTGTTAAAGAATACCATTTTTGGAGATACTATTCTGAGTGAGCTCCACTGACTTGTTTCTGTTTGAGTACTTCAGGATGAATAGAATTAAAGATGGAGTTATTCAAGGACAGATAGTGAATTCCAGTTTCTTACCTGATCTTAGTTCAAGTTTAGTTTCTCATGTAGGCAAATCTTAGATTAAGTACACATGTCTAAATTAGTATGGTCATTACATTTCGTGCTATTTATGATTATCCTTAAAGAATATAGGGGAATAGTTCATCTGCCTAAACATTTATACAGCTCTCAAGTATGTTTAAGCTTTTATAATGTTCTACTTATCACCAAGACCAACTTTGAAGTACTTTGACTTGGCAATTCTTCAGCAGTACATTTATTTTTAACAGTTCCAAATGCCAGAAGTTAGTTTTGCACATAACATAGAGTGCTGGGTTCTGGTTTCTTCATTTTAATTACAGTATTACAATTTTATATGAAAACCCTATTCATATTTTCACATTTTTATATACATTACATGTACTATATCTTTTCTTCAGAACCACTGATATGGTAATGATTTTACGGCAAAATTGTACTGTAATTACTACAGCTGTTGTGCTCTGTCTTTTGAAGGAAAAATTCTTTTAGTGAAAATAGATTTGTTGAAGCTGTTAATTATTCAGTAAAAATGACATCTGAAATAAGGTGGTGGTATTTTTTTCTACAACATTTTAGGCAGACTAAGGTAACTTATAAAGTATTTTAATATATTATTCAATAGTCTGTAGTAGTTCATAATACAAATATTTGTAATTTTTGCATTTCACAATTTTAGCCCAACAAATGGAGATCTGTACTTTGCTCCTCAGGACTCATGATACATTTCAAAAACAAAATTCAAGATAACTTGTCTCTGACATCCCATCTGGAAGGTGTGATTATATATTAAAAGTATAACTTGTCTATTCTGGTACTTCAACTGTTTAAGTTTAAATATAAGTAGGACTTCTAAAACAAGTGACAAGTTAGAGGTTGAATTAAAGTAGGATTATCTTGGCTGTTATGTTGATTGTTATGTTGACTTGTTAGGCCAGCTGAACCAACTACTTTGATTCATCTGATAACATAACAGCATATACACAACCCCTAATCTTGTTGTGTGGAAACAGTTCAGTAGAAATCCCATTACATGGGATTACATACACAGGCACATGTCCTGTCAGATATGGGGCAGTTTTAGTTTGGAGAAGAGAAGGCTGAGTGGGAGACCTTATCACTCTCTACAGCTACCTGAAATGAGAGTGTAGTGATGTGGGTGAGCCCTCTTCTCTTGAGTAAAAGAGGACAGGATTAGAGGACATGACCTGAAGTTGCACTAGGGGAGGTTTAGACTGGATATTAGGAAGAATTTCTTTACTGAAAGTTAAGTCAGGTGCTGGAATGGGCTACCCAGTGAGGTGGTGGAGTCACCATCCTTGGAGGTATTAAAAAAAACCATGTAGATGAAGCACTTTGGAAAATGATCTAGTGGGATGGTGAGGTGGGATTTTTTTTGTGTGGTTTTTTGTTGACAGTTGGATGATCTTAGAGGTCTTTTCCAACTGTGACAATTCTGTGATTCTGTGAGTTCAAATATTTGGTGCATCACAATAATATTAAAACAGTCTGGATCTTGTGAAGGAGAGAAGGATTGTGGTATTAGACTGTCATGAGAAGAAATGGCTTCTAGCAGGAACTCTTTTAAAACAGCAAAAACATCTCCCATGACTCTGTGACCATCCCTGTGGCAGAAGTAGTTCATGATCTTTCTTATAGGTATGAGAGATGCAGTTGTGATGATTGGAATCTATGAGGTAGGACAAGAGAGTTCCTCTGAAGCATAGATGGTGAGATGTGCCAAGCCTGCACATATCTGATGCTTTCCATTAGTACAGAGGTTTGGACACAAGTTTCTTGCTGGAATGTAGAGTCAACACTAAGATGTGAGTGTAAGGTGATCTATTTAGAAATACTTTTTTCTATCACAGAATTTTTTGTTTTTAAATAGTGGAGGAGACTGCTTTGGCTTAACTTGCGCCTTTTAGGAGCTGCTTCGATCATTGTGCTCAAATCTGCTATCTGCAGGAAGAATAAAGCTTTTTAAACAACTCTAGGGGATAAGGGCTATGTGCCTTTTCTGTGTGTTTAGTGCATTAGCTCCAGCAAGTAAGACATACTGAAAGTCTTCCATCATCTTTAGGCATGATTTTTGGCAGGTGCTAAGTTTACATTTGATTTCCCAGCTTATTGTTGGTGGTGTGTTGATGGTGAGATTATGATTATGACTTTGGGACATATAGACTGTTTAAGTATTTGGCAACTTCAAGATAAAGCAGCGTTAGCCAGCACTCTGTATAATATATACAATTCAGGAGAACCTTATAGATCAAATGTCAATCTTCAGACAAAAATAAAAATTCAGCAAAAGCCATTAGAATAATTTGCAATTTACAGATCAGTTCTATAGATTGTGCATTATTTGTCTTTGATAGCATTTAAGATGGTTCAGTAGCAGAAGTGATAGAAGTTTGAAACACACTTGAAGCTTGGCTGAAATAGATTTCACTCTTGGGTATGCATAGAGGAGGGTGAGAGAAATTAATGTGTAAGAATTTGTGCTGATGACATACATTGACTCTAATGGTGAAAATTACCTTTGGGGAAGGATGAGAAACTGGGGGAAGCAAGAGAGACAGAGGGGAAGAGCAGCAGCAACAGGATCCCAAATAAACTTCCTCCTCTGGGGTGTTTCCCCAGAGCAGCAGGTGGTGATGGTTACAGAGCTGCAAATAGCGGACCTTTTGTGCAACAGAGGTTAAGACACTAAGGCTTCTCATGCTCTTGCAATTTGTTTGATCAAGTTTGTTGAGTTATGCAAAAATTCAAAAATATTTTAGAGATCAGTTTATGGTTTCAGATGGAAATCATGTAAGACAATTTGTGATTTCAGCTAGGTGCTAGAGGAAACTTAGGAATTTTGACTAAATTTTGATTAAGCCTTTAAGCACACTTTAACCTGTTATGAAATGAGACCCAAAGCCAATATTTATACAGTGCTCAATAATATATTTATAGGATGAGTATGGTGAAATGAATTGAAGCCTAATGGAGAGTGCCTGCCTGAAGGAAAACCACTTACTCTTGCATAAACATGATCAATATTGAAACAGCCAAGGCAACTCTATCACCATGAAAATGCAGAATTTTATCATTAATAAAGTGTAAATTTCAGTGTGTGATAGCTGCATGGCTTCCATTTTAATTCTCCAATAAGAGACTGAAGTTTTAGTATATCAAAATGTTGGCTGAATTGCCAGCATATTCAATATTTATTTTCTAATTATTGAATCATAATTACAGATCAGTGTGTACCATTCATATGCTTAAAATAGTCATGAAATTAATTTGATTCGTGAAACCCTTAGCAACCACAAGGCTTCCTGTGCACATGCTCAGACATAACAATGACTGAGAAGTAATTTTGTAAAACACATTTGCAGCACTGAAAAGATGATGTTTCTCTCTTGCATTTCTCAGTATCAGAATTTATTGAGAGACAGCAACTCTAATTAGAAGAAATATTAGGTAACTGCGTTTGACACTGCATATTTTTAATGTTTTCAAGGAAGTGAAATGCACATCAAGGTCTGAGTCAAGAGCTGTCTGTTCTAATCCTTGCTCTCTCTTGATATGCTGGCATTGCCTTGACTGGCAAAATATCCATGTATCAGCATGGTTTCCCCTACCATAATGTAAAAAATACTAAAGTAAAGGTTAGACAGTTTGCAACCATGTTAGTTGACTGCTTGTAGGAGCAGAGGAACACAAGTGTCCACCCAAAGTGATCACTCCTGAAACTTTATTACCATATTTTGGATATTCCTCCAGTATCTCTTGTCTATTTGTATGATCAGGTATAGTCTTTTTAGCCATATATTTCAAACATTAAAGCTGTTTCTGGGATTTTAATTTTTCATAGTTGGTATTTTAATTCCATTGTTTAGAAAACATGCAAAAAAAGGAATTTATGTGATTTCTACTTATCCCTATATTATAATTTTTTTTATCTGAAAAAATGAGAGCAGGGACTTTGTGCATGGTTGATTTTTATTATTACAATCTGTGTTTTATTTCTCATCAACATTATTTTAAAATATTTGTTGGAGGGAGTGGTGTATTTAGATAAAGATATATTTTATACATATATGTCCTTAATATAAAAAGTTGGAATTTGGGCAATACATGTAGGGAATTTCAGAATTAAAGTGAAAGTGTGATATGTTTTACTTGATGTGACTTTTCCAAGATGAAGTATTGCTTATTCCCATTTTGGTTTTCTTCTAATTTGAGTGTTTTCCTGAATCTCAACTGTTTACGTATGTACAACAACTTGGATCTGGGACTGGGCTGATTTAGACAGGTGACCTGAATTTCCCATCAATAATAATTTAGAATTGCTGGATATTGGCCCTTTTTAAGAGTGTTCATGTTTGAGTGAGGATGTAACTTCTGCCTTTGAAAGCTGAGGAAGTATTGGGTGAGAAATTGTTTCTACAGGCTATGGAAATGATTCAACTGATTATTACAAGAATCACAAAAGCTAGAAAAAATGGTTTCCAGTTTTAATTGTAAATTGTTTTAGAGGAAAATGTCCCACTTCCTCAACGTTCTTAAAAACTAGTGGTGTTTAAACCGTGAATAACCATATTGTCAGATTATGGTTACTCTCCTCCTCCATACTATTAATTTCACATTATATATCAGCCCATTTGTAGTTTATAATGCTCATCTGAAGGGTCAAAATACTTCTGTAATAAAGATTACAATTATCCATGTAATTTTCTTATTCAGTATTAAGTAGTCCAAACAAAACATGAAACAACTGTTTACAGGAACTACTTATTTTTTTCTGTCCTTAACTTTTTTAACACATTGTCAGTATTTTCTCATAATCTTTTCAAGGAGTTAGATACATTTGACACACAGCTAGGCTTTTCTCAACTACTTTGTAGGAACATAATGATTTACAACTTGTAATTGGATTTGATTTAGCCAACACAGATCAATTAAAAACTGTCTTTGTGATTATTAATATCAGTATGAATAACCATTTATGTGTAATTAGCATTATAATGTCTTATTTTCCAAAAACTGCCCATGTGTTCATTGCCCATTTTCAACAGCGATGTCCATTAAGTTCAAAATGTAATAAGAAGCAGGGCTGGTTTACAGTTTTCTTTTAACAGTTTATTTCACTTCCCCTTAAATAGGAACTGTGGCAAAAGCCAGCTTTTTTTGTACAAAGTTTCCAAAACAGTTGTAAGTGAAGTCCAGATGTGTAAGTTAGAAAACTTTTTCCTTGTAGTCTTCAATGGTGGGGAGACTCGCATGGCAGATAAAGGCAGTCTTTGGGAATAGCAGATGAGGGGTCTTTTTCTCAGTTTCAGAAGTTAACTTTAGGCTGAATTTTCTTCTTCGGCCTCTTGAAGACTGTTAAGTTGAACATTTAGCTCATTTTTTTCTCAGCAATCACTGTAATTTATTTTCCTTTGGCAGAGGCAGTCTGTAAAATCTGAAATTGAAATTGTCCAGCTTGTCTTTCTCTCTACCTTACAATCTCCCTTCTTAAGTAGTCCTACCCCTGGAACCTCTCGTGTTATCTTTTTCAGCTGTGTTTAGGAAAAATATTCAGTATTTCAAAACATATTTCTCTTGTTAAACTTTGCTTGATTCCAGAGAAGAAAACATCTTCTCATGATGACAATGCAAAAGGTCTTTTTTAATCACTGATTCCTTACCTTCATTTTTTTTTTTGGTCTTTTTTCTGTAATTACTGCAACTGTTATGGAAAGCCTTGTCAAATAACCTAAACTATTCTCAGTTAGTTTGGTACAACCCCTGAAAGTTACAGTAGATTTATAAAAACTTTAATTCAAACATGAGAATTTTAACAAGGAAGGAGGGAACAATTAAATTGTGATTTTGATATTATTCATCAAGAACACGGTAGTTTGGCTCCAAGTAAAATCCTTGTTTTCTCCTGGTTTGCCTGTGTTACTGGGTGGGCCTCAAAGCTTATTGCTTGCAGTTGGACATAGGCATCAGCTGCACTGGGAGATGAGATCCGGAGAAACACTAGTCCTGGTACCCTCAGAGGTGGCACTGTTAAATATAGGTAGGATCAGAGTATGTTTGGATTGTCCGTAAGAGCATTTAATACCACAGAGATGTTAATGGTGTTTACTCAATATGACAGAAGATGGTTCTCCACCCACTCCCTGTATTAATTGCAGATGTCTCTGTCTCCCTTACAAACTGAGGCTGCTAGTTTTAAATGCAGTTTTCAGTTATTGTGAGAGATATGTTTCTTTTTCCCTTTAAATACCTTTATTTCATGTTGTGTCATATTAACTCTGCATATCGTTTTCTTTGCACCTTGAAACAGTTCAAACAGTGTGATTTTCTTTCACAAAATATCCCCTTCACTTTTTCTTATTGCTCTTTATTATTTCTTGGTGGCACAGTTCACAGGCAGAGTTAGTTCCAATTAGCTCCACTTTTAAGTAGCCTTTAAGTTTTTTTTGTGGTATTTCTCATGCTTGTTTTCAATTTATCACAATTAATTAAAAGAAAACAAACAAAAATAATAAAAATCCTGCCCAATGCAACTGAAGTAATAATTCCTTTTTGTTCCTTTTCCTTGTCCTTTTTACTATTTACTTTTTCATGTAGAAAACTGGGCTATGAGTGTTTTAAAATGTGCTGGTTTGTCTTATAAATTGACATTTTTTCCAAAAATGTTAGTTTCATTACTAAAATATCGGCTCTTAAACTGTGTGACTATTTCACTTTAATGCATAATATGACAATCATTCATATACTGTTATAATTTACTTAATTTTGCTGCAGTGGAAGTCGATTTTTCTAACTTCCAAGGCAGACCTCATGATTATCACCTGACAAGTGTCTGATCAGCAACACTATAGAAGGACTTTATTGCTGTGTCCAGCTTCCTAGTGGGAAGTTGTGCAGTAGATAGAGGCAGATATTTCCTGGAAGTGCAGAGCAAAGGTTGGTGGCAACAGGGCACAAGTTGCCACGAAGGACATTCCAGTTAGATAGTGGGAAAAAATAATCCACTGTGAGTCTGGTTAAACATTGAAATAAGTTGCCCAGGGAGTTTGTGAAATCTCCATGCATTCAAAGTGTGAGTGGAAATGGCTTTGAAAAATTTGGTCTAACTTTGATGGTGTGCCTAACTTTGAGGTTGACGCTGCTTTGAGCAAGAGTTTGGATCAGGTAGAGGTCCCTTCCAACCAAAATTATCCCATGGTTCTGTAATAGATCTGCGGCGGGTCAACTACAGACATTCTAGAGGACAACTCCACAAAGTGTAGATGTGTGGGATGACAAGGTTACTGGCCATCATTGAAATATATGGATTTTGTCCTTTTGTGGTTCTGTAACCTCTTCAGAATCACTTTAACTTTGCCTGAGCAGCTCTTCCAGACTGCCTGGTCCGTTACCGTGTTCTGCATTCCTGCTAGACTATGAACTGTAACTACAGGGCAAGTTACATCAGTTGACTACCACTTAAGCAGCAAGATATTGCAAGGCTTAAAGGCTTCCCCAGGGACTCCTTTCCTCCTGCAAGCATAAAAATAATTTCACATATCTGGCATCTGTCTATGCCCTCAGAAATCATAGAGCCACTGGAATCCTAGGATTTGAGGTCGATTTCAATCTAATTTTTAACTAAATGCTTCCTTCACACATTTCACATTTCATACACATAAAAAAGATTATTTCATGAAAGTTATGTTCAAATAATGATGTATCTTTAATTGCAGATATCTTCATCTTACATGATACAAAACTGTAGATTATTTCAGTTCTGAGCTGTAGCACAAAAAGAAGGAAATTACCCACACTAGTCACAGCTCAACACAGTTACTGATAAGGTTTTTATTTCATTCCAGTGCTGTGATTACTATGTATCATTAAGTTGAGCAGTGTCAGAGGTGTTCTTATCAGAGAGTTTAGGAAAAATCTGGTATTCAAGGAGATCATCTGCATAAGTGTGTTGCTACAGAGGCATGAGTTGATGCATTACAAAATCCCCTTTGGGCGTATCTGTGTTTGTAATGTAAAAGAAAGTTCTCAAAACTAAAAGTACACATGGGAAAATATTTGGATTTTTCTAATGCCATAGGCACCACCTTTCTTTTGATATGATGCTTAATTTTCTGTAAACAGAGAAACAGGGGAGCTCCACGTTAGTTCATACTCATAAGAAAAATAAATTCTGCAGCAAAAACATACTGAAGGCATAAATAAAAATTAAAGACACTTAAGTGAAGCAAAATCAGTATATAGCGTATATTAAGACATTATAATCAACCTTCTAAACACAGAAAATTATAGTAAGACAACTTGCAAAGATTTATTTATTTAAACAAAATTAGAGATTCATGCATAATAGTAATGACACAAATTAATATGAAATCACTCTGATGTTAGTTACTGAGTCCTTTCTGACTGACTGGAATGTATATGCCTTTTCTTAATAGATCTTACAAATTTAGCAAGCTGTAAAAACATGCAATTGGTCATTGTTATGTGTGTTCTAAAACCAAATTTTTTTTAAACAATGCAAGACATTCAGTGATGGTGTCTTGCTTCTACACTGGCTGTTGTGTTGGTTCCAATATTTCAAACAGAAAATGCAGTCACTAAAATTTGATATAAGTCATGCACTGATATATTTTTTTATTTTTCACAGACTGAGATGCTTGGTAAAGCAGCTGGAGAAAGGTGACATTAATGTGGTGGATTTAAAAAAGAATATTGAATATGCAGCATCTGTGCTGGAGGCAGTTTATATTGATGAAACCAGGTAAGTTGGGGCAGGGGGGTGGGGAGTATATCAGGAATCACATTTTAGAAATTTGATCTTTGCATGCAATAGTAACTGACGTGAGCTGAAGGTCTCTGCACATCAGAAGAATTGTATGTGGCTCTTTGGCATTTTAATGACAAGGTTAAAGCATGTAAGGTTCCAAAGATCAGATGTAACCATCATCTGGAGAGTTCGCCTAGTTCTCATTAACCTCATTTGTCAAATGTCAACATTATAAAGTCAAGAATTTCTGAAGGAAGGATTTTCTTTCCTCCATGGGCCACATCCCAGTAATCATGCTGAGGACTGTATCACTGAAAAAATGGTTTGTTTTGGAATTAAAGGCTTACAGACATGAGTCAGAATATTATAATCTGGCCTGTAAATACATAAATTCATGGAAAGCTGTGATTTATTTTATAATGTTTGATGCTTTGTTTATGATTATTGTTACTGGCAATACTACTGGCAATCATATTTAATGTGGATTGACTCCAATTAAATTAGCTGTTCCAAGTATTTGGCTTCTTGAAATAATATTAAGATATGTACTATATTGAAGTTAACAAGCTAATTTACAGTTATTATTTCTGTGTGCTGGCATCTATTTTTTTTTTCTAATCAGAATGGTCTTGTAAAAATGTCTGCCAGGTGTCTCTGTTCTTCTGTGCTGCTGGAGAATGTAGTGTATGTTCCATACTACATTTAAGAAGTCTGCCATCGTACTGATTTTTTCACAGACCAAACTCTTTCTTTCTCTTTCTCTGTCCCACCCCACCCTTGCAAATCTCCATATTTTATATGGTGCTTGAAGTGCTGCTCTAACTTTTTCTTTTTTCTTTTCTTCTGATGTGTGTGATTCACACACCAAAGCTTGCCAGTCGGGAATTTGAATCATCTTCTGTTAGGCACTAGGAAGCCTACCCATTTGAAAACAGAAGAATGAAAACAAAAGCAAATGAAGCTGGTACCAGTGGTCCATTTTATGGAGATTATATTACAGAGTAGGTTGTCAGGATCACTTATACTGGTGTACTGCTCTTAGAGTACATAGATATCCAAATCTATAAAAAGCAAGCAAAAGTGTGTTAACTGGGAGAACTTTCCTGAAGAGCCTTCCAGCCACAATACAGTTCTTAGGGACACTTTCAAAAGTGTTGCTAGTGATCACAAGTTAAATACACAACTTAAAAATCTTTATGAACCTTAGTGACTTCAAAAGGGCCCATATATGTTATGAAGATGTTTACAGATTAAATTAAATTAAGCTTAACTGATCAGACTTGGGCAAACCATCTTGTATGACTGACTTCCAGGGGAGATGGGCATTGTTAGAAAACTGAATTAATTTAAATTAAATATTTGAAAATAGTGGTAGCTAATATGTCACTGTGGATATATTTATATCAGTTTTTCTACTGACTTAATCAAATTTGTTTTATATTGAATCAAGAGTTGATTTGTGGATTTACATTAGTTTATAGTTGTATTTGTAGTTAAATTGCTACAGGTGCTTAGGGAGACTGGTATAAGAAATGATCAACAAACTTTTCTTTGGTGTCACATTAGTACAATAGAGGTCATGAAATTTCATTTTTCAGAACTTGTTCTAAACGTAAATTTTGTTGGCACATCTCTCAGGAAGCTTTGGAAGATTGCAATCCTCTCTCCCCTGTATTACCAGATACTGCATCACCACCAACGGCCAGAGTTTAAGAATATATTTTACTGTGGGAGTTGTGTCAAAGCTGCATAGGGAATAAGGACAGAAACCACTGATTATTCCTTTGATACACCTCCCAAACAATGTGATTAAATGGTTGTAGTATTCATAGCTCTTTCTGAGGAGTAGCACCATGACAATGAAAATAATGTGAGATTTATAGAATAGAATGGTTTGGGCGGGAAGGGACCTCTAAAGGTCATCTAGTACAACCCCCTGCAGTGATCAGGGACATCCTCAACTAGAGCAGGTTACTCAGAGCCTCATCGAGCCTCATCCTGAATCTTGGGATGGGGCATCAACCACCTCCCTGGGCCACCTGTTCAGTGTTCCACCAGCCTCATGGTAAAGAATTTGTTTCTAACATCCAATCTAAATCTACTCTTCTTTTGTTTAAAACCATTGCCCCTTGTCCTCTCACTGCAGGACTTTATAAACAGTGCCTTTCCCACCTTCTTGTAGGCCCCCTTCAGGTACCGGAAGGTCGTCCCCAGAGCCTTCTCTTCTCCAGGCTGAACAACCCCAGCTCCCTCAGCCTCTCTTTGTAGGAGATGTGTTCCAGCCCTCTGATTCATGCAAAAAATATAGGCTAAGCCTCCACTTCTTAGTTTGATAATATTCTGTGTAGTGCTGTTTTAAATTCTGATGCTTCTTTAAAAATCAAGATATTTATTGTGTGGCAGAGAGAGTCTGTAGTCACCACGAGTAAACTCTTGCATGGCAAACTGCAAACAAACAAACAAAAAATCACACTTTAAATAGTATGATGAATATTCTGTAGTCTAAATCTCCACTGAAACATTTAAAGATAAGCACACAAAGAAGGTCTCTTCAGCTTCTGGGAAACCAGTCCCTAAGGAACAAAAGCAGTGTATTGAGTCAAATGGCAGTGGAGGCTGTAATTAGCTTGTGTGGTTAAATTTGTTCTCATTCCCACAAAAAAATACAGATTCTTTGTCCTGCACAGAGCTACTACTGTTGGGGATCTGTAAATGAGTTAACTGAGTTCTTCAGTATATTAGAAATAATAGTTTAGATTGTAAGCAGAATGGCCCATTCATTCTGAGCCTGAACATGCACTTTTATACATAGCAAAGTTCAGATGACTTCAGTAAAATTCTTACATATGAATTTCTGTATGCATAAAAGTAATTGCTCTAGTATAGAGCAGTAACAATTACTACACCAAGTAAAGCAGTGAAAAAATCATCAGAGTACAGATTACTGTTATTAACGAAGTTGCATGCTTTGCAGGATATAATAGTTCCTGAGATCTGTGTTATTATCTTCTTCCCCACCTTTCTAGGAGATAGACTTCAATATCATCTGAAAGAAAACCCTCTTAAATATCCCTACAGTCAGATTAGGAATAAATTAATTTGTTAATTAACAGATTAATTTGTACATTTATATATGAATGTAACTGTTTCATTCACAGAACTGTGGGACATTTGGTAAATGATGTAATTTATTTTGAAGCATCCAGACAATATTTCTCCTCAAAATTAGCTTTTTTGAAAACATCTGGGAATATTAAAGAAAATAATCCATCTAGTCATACAATGATAAAACAAGTGGAATGGTATACCCTACTTGGTAATTATTTATCACAAGAAAAACATGGCCTATATGGTTCTTCTCTGAGCTGATTTAATTGATGAAAGGTTGGAAATGACAATTATTTAAGCATGAATTTATATCAGAGTCTTGAATATTCAGTCAAGTTTACTCTCTGTGTGTATTGCTGTCCTCCACAGACAACCCATGTTTAAATGTACTTTGCCTGAAGTGGCTTTGTCACCAAGAAATGTACCATTTGAAGTAAATCATTCATTTCATCCATTAAATGATACTTCTGTAAAAGCTGCTATTGAGAAAAAGCTTACTGTGTTGAGATTAATTAATTATATTTCACCCTTATAAAAGCTAAAATAAGCCTTTAAAATCTTTTTTAATAAACCAATTTTATTTTTTTTTTCCTGAGAGGAAAGCTTTCAACAGCAAAGTTATATAAAAAAGACACTTAAAATCACTGAAAATCTGCAAAACTCTGACTAAAACTCTTGTTTAGTTAGGATATTTAATAAATGGCCTGCATCACTTTTCCAAAGTTATTGGTTTTTTTCTATCTCAAAGTTATTGCTGTTAATTTATTCATGGGTCATACCCTGAGTTAGTCCTTGCCCTATAGAGCTTCCTGAATACCACATTAAAGCAATTGAATTTCAGAAGAAAAATATGCTAGCTCAGCTCTGTACTCCTGAAAAAATGATATTTTTTAATCATAAATATCCTGACCTGAATGTCATAAATTCATCATTTCCTTTAGAAAGACCTTTCTGTACTAAAAATGTACCTTAACCATTTTTGCAATTTTATCCTCAGTGGGAGTCAAGAGAATCTTTTAGGAGATGTTAGTGGAAATTGTAGCGGATGATAGAGGATGTAATTATTGATTGAATATACTGATTCATGCTCATTTGGGAAAATAGTGAGGCACTAGAACACAAATGATTGATAAAAATGTGAATTGGCTGTTTGGACTATAAATTCTTTGCCTTCTGCATTCTAGACCTAGAAGAGGATTTTGATCAATTCACTCTTAAGGGGTTAGCTTGATTAATTCACTAAATACTAAAGAGCTATTACCACCTCCTGAATTCCTCCTTTAGAAATCTTTCACCATCTCTGTTAGGCAGCATGACTGATCAGTACTGATGTATTTTTTTTCTCCATAGCCATTATCTACTTTTTTTTTCTTTTTCTTTTCTTTTTTCACCTCCATAGTACATCTGATACATTCCTAGGGGATAAGAAATATATTTCTGACTAGTCCGTTATTATATTTAAAATTCTGATTAAATGAAAAGAGAGATTGAAATTATCACTACTTGAATTTTGAAAAATTATTCTTGGCAAAAGACAGTACCTTGAGAAGATTATGTTATTAGTTACTATGACGGCAATATTAATTGATTGCTAAGATGAAATGCCAAGGGCCATATCTTACTTATTCTCACAGCTGTCAATGGGAGTTCCACTCATGGAACTAATAGAATTTAAAAAAACATGCCTCCCCCTCTCCTTCCTACACATATTTCTTCATCATATTGCTTCTACTTAATAGACTAATGATATATGAACAAAGTAAGTGTATGTAACCCTGAAATTCTGACTTCATATTGAAAAAAAGTACTTTCTTTGGCACATTGTGTTAGAGCTCTTTTGTCTTGTTTTGTTTATTAGAACTTTTAGGTGTCACTTAGCTTTAGGGGAGAAAAAAATAAAGTGTGTGCCTATTAACATTTATTTAATTCAGCTAGGATATTGGAATTCCTGTCTCACAGTTGGATGTGACTAACCTCAGTAGAGTTTTAGTTTAACGCTGGCTTTGTGGAACATCTATGTAGCTTTAAAATAGAAAACAAATGCCCACCGGTGTGGTTGATTTCGACAATGGGGCTATGGATCTTGCAGTCACTCCATTCCAAATATTTTCTAAGCCAGAGGCTCTAGTTTTGTGTTTGACAGCCATGGTTGCTTGTTATTTTGCTCATTAATTTATCCAGTGGCATTTCTGAACCTGTGTAAAAGTTTCACATTGAAACTTTCATGTTGCAAAATTATATTGCAATTTAGAAATTACATTTTACAATTTACAGTTACAAATTATATTGTAAATTCTTGCAAAAAAACCCCTGTAATATTTGTTAGGAAGTTCAGTCTTGTTTTGACCCTTTCACCTGATACTATTTCTCCTTTCTCCTTTCCTTTTTTTTTTAATTTAAAGGCATCCTGAATAATTACCTATAATAATTATTAATCTATTCACATGTGACTCATAAAGTGGCAATTTAGAGCAGGAAGTCTACATAACAGTAGAACTGCAGAACACAGACCTTTTCAATATTTTCCATTTATCTGGGTGATAATGCCTTCCATTAGGCAAAACCAAACACCAGTAACTTCCTACTGAGTCACTGATTTTACTGAAGCTTTTGAAAGATGTCAGTTCTAAGTAGATATAAATTAAAAGAGCAGTTTAAACACTCAGGAATTCTGAATAAACAGTATTCTGAATAAACACTTTGGACTATTATGGGGTATTTTTCCTCAGTAACTATAAACAATATTGTATTGTAGAATTAATTCTAAGATATTATGATATACCAGTAGTCAGTGAGTGTATCAGAGTGATGTCAGCCTTAGCTGCAGTTAAGTTCTGAGTAACAGAAGTAGTAACAGCAAGAAGGACAGGCACCTCGGGGCTCTGTGATTTACTTGATGTATTCATATAATCATAGAATGTTAGGGGTTGGAAGGGACCTCTGGAACTGAGTCCAACCTCCCTGCCAAAGCAGGATCACCCAGAACCAGCTCTGTTCTCACCCAGACCAGGACATCATGCCACACAGGAACAGATCCAGGCAGGATTTTAAAATCTCCAGAGAACAAGACTGCACAACCTCTCTGGGCAGGCTGTTCCAGTGCTCCATCACCCTCACAGTAAAGAAGTTTCTCGTCATGCTCAAGTTTATACCTGTTATTCCTTGTCCTATCAATGGGCACTACAGAAAAGAGGTTGTCTCCTTCCATTTAACACCCACTCTTATTAATAGACATTAAGACGACCTCCTCACAGTCTTCTCAAGATTAAACAGCCCCTGTTCTCTCAGTCTTTCTTCACAGGGGAGATGCTCAAGTCCCTTAACCATCCTCATTGATCTTCATTGAAATCATAGACTAGGGGCCAGCAAACAAGAAAAAATGGTTTGACATAAAAAGAACAAAATCCATATAAATAAATACAGTGGTGGTCAGTGAAAAACTGGTGAAAAAAAAATTCAGCTATTATTGTAAGATAATGCTGAAGTACTGTTAGTACTTCTGGTTAGTGTGTACAGGTATTGATACTTCTGCTGAAGATTCTTTTTGCTACATATAGTAAAAAATATGTATATGCATTTTATAAATAGTAAAAATAGTGGTAAAAACAATTTGATATTTTTATGTCTCAGTGTATATATTTCCTGTATTTGGGTTATTTTAGAGAAGTGTTTTCACAGTCAGTGAGTAAACCATAAACGATTTGATGTATTTCACAGAATCCATGATATGGTGTATATATACATATATATATGCACAACCATGGAAATATAATGGGAATAATATATTTTATAATCAAGGTATAACCAGATGATTAGAAGTTGACAAAAGTTACAAACTATTAAATTTATATTGGATTCTAAGAATTTGTGTTAGTTAAGCATAGTTTGTGTTGTGCAATATATAACCTTATTTATTTCCCTTTCTAAATAAAAGTACCATCAAATTATATATCCAACCATCCATTTATTCAGATGCATAGACCTATATATGAGCTCTGTCACTGTAATTACAGAAGAATGGCAGTCATTAGAGAATTTATTCAAAGGCCTTTTCTAGCAATGCCTATGCCATGAGTAATTTTCTCCAATATAAATCCTATTCTCCAAAAGGTCACGGAAGTGTGGAAAATAATTATGAGGTGAATGACTAGCCCTTGTTTCACCTCCCTAAATGTTTCAGTTAGACTTCTGAAAGAAGCTAATTTTTTCTGAGGAGTTACTAAGATTACATGATGAAGGATCTAGAAGAATTTGTACTGACAAAGGATTACACTTACAAGTGCAATTTAATCAGGAACCGTAGCGTGTTGTTCAATCACCTCTCATCAGAGAGCAGTGGTCTCATGGAAATTGCTGGTTAAAGAAACAGGATTTTCTCTGCCCTGTCTTCATAAAGTAACTCTGACTACTATGATTTGCAAACTGAATGGTCCTCCTATTTTCAAGATAAATGGCTAAAGAGATTAGAGAAACTGCAGTGTCTTGCTAGCCTTAATTTGTATTCAAGCAGCTTGTATCGGTACTGGGATTTGGTCCCAAATTCAGATCTGCATCAGACTATAGCAAACTGATGTAGAGCTCTGCGTCATGCTGCACAGGTGATGTGGAATATCCCTGCTGTGTGCTCTGAGGCAGCAGAGTGCCCATGGTCCTTTTACTGCTGGAATAATTTATTCCACTCCAACAGTTGCAATAGTTAAAAGATGTTTTAGGGTTTGTAAGGTTTATTCCTCATTATACTACAAATGCATCAAATGTCATATATAGGTCAGAAATATAAATCTCCAGGAATATTCAGTAACAATGTGGGACTAGTAGGGATTTAAATGGACTATAGCATAGTTTTTAATTTAGGGAATAAAATCAATTTATAGCTATAAAATCAATTTTCAGCTATCAGTTTTGTAAGACAGTTTGCCAAAATCCTTTCCTTTACAGAAGTCCTGCTCCTCTGAAATAAATTACTGATTTTTGGCCTGTGTCCTACTGTCAGAAAAAATCTCATCATTCTTGTCCATTCTGTTCCTCTTGCACTCTGTGTTAAAGAGCCTTCCTGGTTTGATAATTCTATCTCCCTAAAAATTAGGAATATTTCTGGTGTTCTTTCAGGAACAAGTGGTGGTGTTGGGGGCATTCTATGGATTTTTTATTTTTTTTTTTTAACGCTGCTAGACTGCTGAAACTGCTAATAGGGCAGATAAGCACAAATATACTGCACTCACTATTCACTAATAATTTGTATCACACTTCTGGCATCATGCTTCCTACTAGACATCTTCCTATAATCCCTCAGATAGTAATAGATTTACATGGAGAATCCTCTGAACTATACTGTATTCTGACTATTCTTCATCATCCATGTTGTTGCTCAATTCCTGTCTATGACAGAAAAGACCTGGATTAGTCAAGGTTTTGAAAACACTGAAAAAGAGAAACAGACAAAGTGAAAGTTGTGGAAGAGCCACTGAAAAAATATGAGAGAGTGCATGAACAGGGGAAAGACTCAACAGAGTTGTGCCAAGAGTTGAAAGAGAGATAGCAGTAGAGGTGACAACATGAAAATGGAAAAGTGATATTTTTCCTTTCCCAAAACCCATTTGCAAGTGCTCTTAGCCACATTCCCATCAAACGTATTTCCTAGGAATCCTATTCACTAGGGAGAAGAGACACAAGTTTTAACTCTTCAAAATACTTTGTCCATAATTGTTTTGTGTCCAATTCACGCAAACTTGAGCAGTTTCAGAAAGACATTATTGCACTGGAATAACATGATGACCATATATATAGGGTGCTCACTGAAATGCATTCACCATCGCTTTGCTATGGAATATCATTTGCTTTGCCTGCAAGTATAAATACAATTTTTCTACTGTTTTAGAGGACTGATCAGATGAACCATTGCTGTTGACAATTATAGCAAAACCCCCTCTTTCTATGGGTGTTTGTGTCAAACACTGTTTTAGATTTCTCCTCAGGATTTTATAACTTTACACTTCAATCCACCATAGCTGTGAAATTTTTATAGAAATATCTTTTCATGCCTTCACTGGAATACCTTGCATTTGAGTATCTTACCTTCTGAAATGTGAGCATCGGGAGAGCTGCTGTGCCCACCTTCCCCATGGCCTCACTATGTCTACCAGAGAAGGCACTTAGTGATGTACTAAGTCAGTTCTACAGGCAACCTCTACTCCTGTTAAATTAAGTTCTGTTAGCTGTTCACCTTTCTATGCTGTTTTTGCTTAGCCTGCCTTCTTCAGGATTACTTTGTATTAACCTTTATTTGTAGGAAGCTTCTGGACACTGAGGATGAACTCTCTGACATCCAATCGGATTCGGTCCCGCTGGAAGTGCGGGACTGGTTAGCTTCTACATTCACAAGGGAAATGGGAATAGTGAAGAGGAGACCTGAAGAAAAGCCCAAATTCCGAAGCATTGTGCATGCTGTACAGGCTGGGATTTTTGTAGAAAGGTGAGAGTTTTGTTTTCTTCTTACAGCAAGCTCTGCATTTAACCACAGTGCCTGTCATTGACTATCCCTTACAGGTGGGATGAACTTGAAGCACATCTTTGAATTGAGGTTTCACTTTCTGCTGACACTCTGTTTTTCTACACAGAAATCTAGGGGAAACCTCTAAATTTGTAATGAAATCTCCTGGACTTTGGAAAATTTGGGGAATGAACTTTATAGCTTTGAAAATTCTACACAAAAATGCAGCAAAGACTGCACTAACATAAAAGAGTAATATATCCTCAGAGGGACTTTTCTCATAAGTTCATAAAAAGTGTTATTTCACAAACTGTGAAAGATGAAAATTGTTCCAGTATTTTTTAAAGGAGTGATATTCATTAATATTTTATTTTTACTTTTAGGATGTACCGAAAAACCTCTAGCATGGTTGGTTTGGCTTACCCAGCAGAAGTGATAGCAACATTTAAGGTGAAATAAGTTTAATCATTGTGGGATTTGAATATATTTGTACATGCTTTGTATGCTTGGTGACTTTTAGGATGAAATGAATATATTTTTCTACTGAACATACCCTAGCCATAGTTAACTACAGAATTGAGCACATAGAACAGAGAAATTAACAGTTAAAAATTCAGAAATAGCATATGATTCTGTTTATTATTTCACTGATTAGTTGTGATTTCATTTAGATGATATTAGAGCAATAGGATGAAATTTGTATAGAATTTTTATAGAAAAGTGAGACATATTTTATCATCTCCCGGTGGTATGCTAATCAGAGTCTCAGACAGCAGCATTTCTTTCCTTTTTAGGAAAGAAAAAGGACCATTACTGGGACAGAGCTTACAAAAAAGTGTATGAAACAAGTAGAGTATTTGCTGTGAAATTAAGGCATTCCTGTAGTTCACCCGAAAGCTGATCTTTCATAGTAGTAAAGTTCCTGTGTCTATGTATACAATTAAAAAATGGTATTTCTTGAGAATGTAATACCTCACCTTTTTCTCCAAAAGTCAAACACTGCTTTATTATACTAAAATTCCAGTACGGCTATGGTGTTAATGACATTGCATAATAGCCTGTTTAAAGGATGAATATTCACATTAGCTCCACTAGGTTCTATAGACAATTTGTATGCAGTAAGTTAAATCTGAAAGATGAAGACCTTTGATTCGAAACGTACAAAGTCACATAGGTCATGCCACAGGTATTTTAATCATAACTGGCAGAACTGTTTTCATCATTAATATTGAAATAGTCATTAATCTGTTATCTGAAGTAGGAGTTTGAAAGATTTGGACGACAAAAAACACCAAACTCTCCCCCTCCCCTCCAAAAAAAAAAAA
>VWZY01008407.1:1513956-1531353 GCA_013399075.1 Chloroceryle aenea
CCAGTGATTAACTGGAAAACTACTTAAATAGATGGAAATTTTATAGTTTGCCTTTTTTTTTTTTTTTCCCCTCATCTACAGGATGTTGATAAATGGTCTTTTGATGTATTTGCCCTAAACGAAGCAAGTGGAGAGCACAGTCTGAAATTCATGATGTATGAGCTGTTTACCCGATACGACCTTATGAGCCGTTTCAAGGTCAGAAACTAGTCACAAATAAAAATACGCATACAAAAATAAGTATGTAAAATTTTAAATACATGAAAGCCAAGAAATGTGTATTTATTGTACAGTGCAGTGCAGAATTATAAAGAAAATGGCAGATTGAATATTGTAATATTCCAATAATTCCAATACCAAATGAAACTTCACTCACAGCACACAAATTTGTTCTGCAATCTAAAAAATGTGTTGGAAAGCGATGTAGACCTTGTGTCAGATCAGTTTGGGATGGGATGTTTCTAGTGAGCAGCTAAATGCTGTAAGCATTAAATAAAGAGATTATGTATACAGCCTATTTACTCAGCTGTACAGTGTCCCAGCTCATGGAACAAAGATTCCTAATAAGGCAGAAAACTGGTTAGTCCTAAGTTTTTTTTGCATGGTCTAGATCATAGTATGTTGCCCATCACTGTGCAGGGATTTCAGCTGAGCCTTCCTCTCCTAACCAACTTGCAGGCTGCTTTTCCATGGTGTTTGCAGGGTGTTGCAATACAAAATGGAGTACATATAGCCAGCTTTGAAAGTCTGAGATAAAAAATATATCAATAAGTCAAATTTATCATTATAATGGTACTGAATGGAAGTTTCATTATCATTTCAGAATCCATGTTGCAAAATTCCATGCTCTTTTAGAAGAGGCTGCCTCACTCTGAAGTGGGTTTGAATATTTAATTTTTAATGTTTAACCAAGACTAATATTTTCCCTTGAAGCTCTTGGTGCTTGAAGTCAGAAACCACACCAGGGCTACCATTAACAACACAGAAAACCCACAATGTTACTGACTCAGCAGACTTAAGCCCATTCTTAGTCCCACTGTTTACCTTGAAGGGCTTTTAAATAAAGAAAAAAAATCTTCAGCAAAATATGATTTCATTATATGAGTGTTTTGGTTTAAGACCAGCCAGCAACTAAGCACCACACAGCCACTCATTCACTACCCACCCCCAGAAGGATGGGAAGAAGAGAATTGGAGGAGTAGAAGTGAGAAAACGTGTGGGATGAGATAAGAAGAGTTTAATAATTAAAATTTTAAAAAAGCAACCACTAAAACCAAAAGCAAAACAAAAAAAACCCACAAAACATAAAACACAACAGCAACAACAAAAACATTGTAATGAAAAGGAAAATAACAAAGAGAAAGAAATAAAACTCAGGAAAGACTCCTGATGCAAATACAAACAACTGCTCATCAGCAACAGACTGATGCCCAGCCAGTCTTCAAACATCAGCCTTCCAAACAACTTTGCCACTAGTTTTATTGCTGAGCATGACATCATATGATCTGGAATATCCCTTTAGTCAGTTGGGGACAGCTGTCCCATCTGTGTCTCCTCCCAATTTCCTATGCATCCTCAGCCTACTTGCTGGCTGGGAATTATGAGGAGCAGAAAAGGCCATGACTCAGTGTAAGCTTTGCTTAGTAGTAACTAAAACATCACTGTATTATCAATACTGTTTCCAGCACAAATCCAAAACATGGCCCCATACCAGCTACCATGAAAAAAATTAACTCTACCTGAGCCAGAACCAGCACACAATGGGAAAATAAATGGTACTAGCTAGTACCTGTACTCCATACATGTTCTGGAGGAAGGGAAGGAAGGGAAATCATACTATCAGATTGAAGGAAACCTTGTCTCAGGCAAGGTAGGGCTGGTAAAAAAAAGGAAATAATGTTATTGTTAGACTCCGCTCTGTCATGGCTTTATTAAATAAGCCATCTATGCATTGCTGGTACTGACAGACATGCCTTGAAAGTTATTCAGTTGATAGCTCTGCAGTCCCTTGTACACTAGGCATATGCTGTACATGGTGTATGTAAAGGGATATAATATCTAGAAGAACTGGGTGAAGAATTCCTGATGCATGGAAGATATTAGACCTTTACATTTAAAATTTTTCTTTTGTCATTTATTAACTAAGTTCTATGGTATATTTTTTGTGGTTTATTTATTGCAGGATTAACTTTGCAGCTGCTGCAGGAATAAAACATTTATTTCAATTTTTCCTTCCCTCTAGATCCCTGTTCCGAATCTTATTTCATTTGCTGAAGCTCTTGAAGTTGGTTACAGCAAATACAAAAATCCGTATCACAATTTGATCCATGCAGCTGATGTTACTCAAACTGTGCATTACATAATGATTCATACTGGTATCATGGTAAGAATTCAAAGATCAATTTACTTCTTTTCTCCAACTCCACTGTTTTGGATAAAAGCATACATGTGTTTTTTCTTCAGGAAAAAGCTCCCTTGAAAACTGTGCAGAAAGAGATTCCAAACTGCCATTCAGGCAGGGGACTTTATGTCATTTTAACAGTACTTCTAGGCTGGAATGCTCCTGATGTGGAGGGAAAAGGGATAAAAAAGTGTTCCTTACATCCTTTTTGCTTTTCAGTGCCTGGGCTTGGTATTATATATCATACTAAAAGAGATCTATTTGCAGGAGTGGGCAGGTGAGAATTTTTCACTTTCACATCAGAGCCTGGGAGGTGTGATCAGGCAGGGAAGCTTTAGTATCTGCTGAGGTCCTGGCCATTGAAAGAGATACTGAATCAGTGCATGCTTACTCAATTACTCTGCATCTGCTTTTCCTTTGGTTTATAATCTTATTTAGGATGGCTCTTGCATACTGTATGTGCCTACAGTAAGCAGGAGATTGCATGTGCCTTGCACTGTTGCAATATCACTATATTTTTTAGTATTTACTTTTGGAGGTGAAGTCAGTTTGTGCAAGCATTTTTACTTTAAACACTTATCTTAGATTTAACACTATCAGTAGGAGTCTTCTTACTATCAGCTTGCTAGATAAAAGTAAATACTGACTGAAAGAAAATGGACAATGGTCTTTTGATGATCTGTCTTCACTATTAATGCATTTGTTAAAAAAAAAAAGGTGGGAAGTTATGATAGTGTCTGATTTCTGTTTGCAGAGCTATGAAACAATTCCAAAAGACTTTTGGAAAAGAAAATTTTAGGGCTGATTCTAGTTTGTGCTCCAATGTACACACAATAATTGACAGTCATTCACTTCTGTTAAGCCTCTTCTCACTGAAAGCTTCAGTGGAGACATGAACAAGAGTTTGATTCTAGTGTTTGAAGGAAGTGTTTTGCTTCTAAGCATCAAGTCTTTAAAGCTACAGAATACAAGTACTACAACTTTGCAACACACTTTCTGTATCTCTGAACACTGAGTAAAGGAACCTGTTTCATATTTTAATATCTTATTGCACCAGGTGCACATGAGAATGAGAAAGGCCTCTCCAACTCAAGTTTTACAATATTAGCATATTAAACTTTTAACTGCACTTTGACATGATTTGGACAACTATTTTCAGAGAAGCTTAGACCTTATTGCCATAAAACCTTGTTAATGTTGCAATGCTGTTACAAAATATTCCTACAAAGTTAGGCCAGGTTTTAAATATTCACATTTGGATAGCTGAATTCTGACATTAGGAAGTTCTTGGAAAGATATCTAACTAGGACAACACTTAGACAAGAGTGCTTTCAAACAGATGTAGCTTGCCAGGCAGAAGGAACGTTTATAGATATCTGTGTGTTTGAAAGAAGGCCTAGTGATTCTGCAGCTTGCAAAGTATTTCTGTCCCAAATGCCATTTGCAGTTTGAGAACACATCAGTATCATGCAAATGTTCTGTTTAACTTGTCAGGTTTTTTTCCTGTTGCCTGGTTAACCCCACAGAAACAATTTGAAATTCTCGAGCTAATAGTTGGTCATAGTTTATGCTTCTCCACAAACCTTTAGAGAGATTCCAGTGAAGAATAATTCAGAGTTGCAGTTAAAGAAAGAAAATGATCATTGTATTTTCTAAAAGTTACTGTCTTAAAAGACAAGATCTGGCCACCTCAGATCAATATGTTAGAAAGTTAGATATCACAGATGGCGCACAATCTATTAAACTTCCCAAGAGATTAAATCCCAGATGATATGACTGAAATATATAACTGAAGCTTGCATTTATGATGTCTTTATCTCTATAAAGAATTGAGAATCCAGGTCCCATCTTGTACATCTTGTAAAGAACTTTTGAGTCATCGATCATCTTCCCACCATCCCTTTTCTCCTCCCACGTACCTGTATTGCTCAAACTAGAGGAAAAAAAAATCTTTATTGTCGATAAGTGCATTGTGAGACTCCCTTTCTTACTTTTTTTTTTAATCCATCATTGTTTAGAACAATAGTTTGAAGCAGAGCTCATGAAAAGCTGAAATTAATCTATTTAGTTGTAAACCATTTATAATATTGGAAAACATCCCTCAACAGAAGAGATCTTTCCTAGTATGTGTTAGGTCTGCATGGCATAATATCTTCCAGGAGGGAAGCAGGCTCCTATTCTTTGCAGTCTTAAGATACTTGTATTTCCCCGTTGCTTTGAAGAAAACACTTGTTTAACTAACTGTCTCTCTAAGAGCTTTCTCCTACTTGCTTAGAAATCCTTTAGCTAAAGTGGTTCTCTGATTCTCTTAGTTGAACAGTGTTCTGAATTTTGACTGTACAGCTACAATCTCTGGAATACTTGCTGTCGTGTAGTACCACATGCAGTTTCTGTGTAGCCCATAGATATTGTATGTAATGAATGCTCTTATAAATGCATTGTCTAACAATTATTTTAGTGACTAAAAATGCAGATCTTTGAAAAGGCATCTTAAAGAAAAAGTTTGTGGTTAGTTCTAGTTACTAATAATTTCTGTGTTTCTATTCTATTTGGTATCTTGAAAACATTGTGAAAGCCAGGACCAGTCATGGCCTGCTTTCTTGTGACACACAATACGATGAAGGTCATTGTTTCCATTTTTAGAACTGCTTACAGTACATTTTCATTCCTCTGTTGTGACCTTCTTTAATCCATACTGCTTCACTAACAGCCAGTACTTGTTGTTACTCAGAAGTCTTGTTTTAGGTCACTGAATGACCTAGTTTATTATTCTCACATTACTTAGTAATCTTGACTGTTTCCTTTCTTCTTTAAATGACTACTATTCTCAGCTTTTACTACTTCTGGCACCTTATACATCTTATATCCATTCATATACACGTACATGCATATATGGGTGCACAAGGATGAGATCATTCTTTGATCCTTTAGTACAGAAACTTACTTCTACACAAAAATAAAACCCTGAAATATGTGTGGAAATGCTTGACTGACATTTGACTTAATCAGTCCTATGACTGCGGGGGTTAATTATCATATGATTTTTCTGCCCCCATTTTTAGATGGAGTAAATTTGCTCCTCCAGGTTGATTTATCATTCAAGAAATAGAACCTGAAAGATATAATAATAGAGGTTATTTTACAAACTGAGTGATACAGAACAGTTAGCAAAAGGTATAGAAGTGCACAAAACTTTAGGGTCTGCATTATTTTTTATACATGACCTGTATTACCTTTTGTTCTGTGTAACTCTATCATAGCCTTATGAACCCTTGTTTGCATTAGTACAAAGTATAATAAAATTTAGAACAGAAAAATCTTCCATGGGCCATTTTTTATGGACCCAGGTAAAATATAGTTAGTGCTGATCTTGTACATAGAATTTATTATGAACTAAATATATGGTTCACTAAAGACAAATTATAACCTTAACTTCATATCAAGTTTGTAAATTAATATATCATAAAGTGGCAAGCACCATGTATGGCCTGGCAGATTAGATAGTTCCTGCTCAAACTAGCTACAAAGTATACCATGTAAGTATTGTAATGACTTCTTTTATTTTTGGCTGCCAATATTCCAATATTTACTTTTCTGGTGAACATAAGGGTGTTAATTTCATCTTTGAGAAATCATAAGTACAAGGAGTTATTTTACTTTATAATACTGAAGTGTTGTGGATATATAGTTACCTGGAATAAGATAAGAGTAAAGTTTACTTAAGTTGAAAGTAATGCAAAACATTTCTAGTATTCTACTTTTTAATATGACTTAGGCTATTATAGGAAGTATGACTGAGATTTGGTTTTTGTTTACCAGCACTGGCTCACAGAACTGGAAATTCTAGCAATGATCTTTGCAGCTGCCATCCATGATTATGAACATACTGGGACCACAAACAATTTTCATATTCAGACAAGGTAAGCAAAGTATTTTCTTAATTGTCTTCTTTGGAGTTTGCTGTTCATTGGTTTGAACTGTTTCATACTTCTTACTGAGACAGCCAAGGAGTAGCCAGGTCATTCCTGATTTTACAAATTGCTTCTTTGACCTCTGCAAAGTTAATGGGATTGCTCACATGAACAAAACCAGTGGAAAAATAAGAAGTTAGATCCATAGTGCCTGAAATTGTATTTTAGAGCTGGGTACGTCAAGAGAGATTTCAGAAAGATTCAGACACAAACTTGAAGATCTCTCACCCCTCTATTTGCTCACTTAAATTCTGATACTTTTGATTTAAAAATTTCTTCCACAGAGTCCCCAGAGAAATACCATTTCATTTTCAGCAATGTGTCTGCACTTATTTCAGGTGCTATGTTTTATTTCAAGTTGTGTGTTAAACTTACAGGGTCCTGGTACAGGGGGAAAAACCTTCAAGTACAGCCTTAGAAATACCTACTATGAGTCCTCTCCTGGCATGTTGTGACAGTATCTGCAGTATTTATGAAAAATAAATTTAAAAAGAAATCTAGTTTGAGAGTCAGGCTAACTGTATTCTCATGCAGGTGCAACATATCATCCTAGCCTCTGGTTTGGAAGAACAGCTTATACCTCTCCCCCTTAAAATATTTTCAACTTATCAAAGGAAAATCACTGACTAATCCATTACTGGGTGATAAATGTTACATCTGATACTTAAAAAATTACAAAACATCTTCTCTTACGCTAGGCTATACTTTAAGTATCCTCGGCTGACAAGTCCACTTTACCTACTCTCGAAAAGAAAAATTCAGCAATACACTGGCATATTCTAACAAAATAGCTCAGTGCTATAAAATGCTACTACTTTGAACAGGAGCATCCTTGCACTCACCTATACAGATGAAGTTCCCAGTGGCTACATATAACTTAAATCTGTAACATGCTTGTGCCCTGAGATGCGGCCTTCAATAATGAACAGATTTTAGGTCTGCAGGTGAAATAAAGACATAATTCTTTTCTCCCTCAGCACACTCAGCTAAAAATAAACTTCACTTTGTAGTTTCAAGTTTACGTTACTTTTCTATTTTTGTCCTTTTTTCTCTGAAGTATTGCAAAAGTGGAAAATTAATAAAGCTGTTAGCTTTTGGAATTTATTTGTGTTTACTTTCAAGCAGGTATTTGGTTTGTGATGGGGCTCATTCTTTTATCATGTGGTGTCCCAGGACCATGATTCCAGGCTTCTTTTGCCTGAGAAAAGCTGATGAAATGGCTGTCATAGTCAATAAATCTTATAACTGTTTAAAACAGTGCTAAAAAATAGCCCTAAATAACTATGTGGATCAAGATTTGCTTCATAAACATATGTGATTACAAAATCACACTTTTTTCCTATGATTTTAGTAGGTTTATAGATGTAAACTTATTCACTATTTAGATAGGTTACCATACCATACATGTGGGTGGTTACACTGTATTGCTCAGCAGAACAAGAGATTGAATTTACCTTACTAATGTCATAGTAAACTGCGCTGCTAACTCATCACACCTTTCCTCTAGCACAGACTCTTCAGCTGACCAAACTGAAATACTCAGGAATAGTTTTATCCAAAAAGAAGTGTAGCAAAGAGGGAAGACATGAAGTTGCTTAGCAAGTCAGATCAAAATTTGAAACTAAGTATGATACATCCACACTTCATCGAAATTTGTGAAAATCTATATGTAATTTTAGTACTGTAGATTAGTCTTTAATTAAGATGAAAGGGTTACTGTTAATTAAGATGAAAGGGTTACTGTTGAAGGTGCTAGCATTATGGTAAGATTATGGCTTGAGAAAGCACTTGAATGTGCTCAAATTTCAGTTTAGCATCTCTTTCATTCCACTGTTCTCAGATTCAAGGTTTAGCTGTTTTTCTGACAAAAGACGGTTTCCATTTAAAAATTATGAAAATGAAGGGGTTTAGTACTTTATTATTTAAAACTGCTTCCGATTATGACTAACATGGGCCAAAGCAGATCCCTCTCAGCATAGGGGTTGTAACTTCTTAATACTCGTGCTCTGTATAGAGCCCCCTCTGGTGGTGAATGAATTGTGTTTTAAATGCTGGTATTGCCAAAGAGTATTCTTGACTTGCCTAATTAGAGCATTTCTGTTGCTCTGCCATCCCATTTACAGTCACGAAACTCAAAGATCTCCTAAAAAATTTTTGTCACCGTTATATAAATAAAACAGTATTATTATATGTTTAAAGGTATGACTTTCCCACAAACAGTATATACAATAGTATTTATGAATTGAGGATGGAAACTTTATCAGTATTTGATACAAGAGAAGTAAATGAAGGTAGTTTTTTATAGTCAAAAGTTCTCACAGGGAATATACAGGCCTACCTTCCCCAGTGCCATCATCAGGATGCTATTGCACATTCTGCCTTTTTTATAACACTAGGTCTGATGTTGCGATATTGTACAATGATCGTTCTGTTCTTGAAAATCATCATGTAAGTGCTGCTTATAGACTCATGCAAGAAGAAGAGATGAACATCCTGGCAAATTTAACCAAAGATGACTGGAGGTAAGACCTACTATGACAATCAAACTCAATACCAGTACTTAAAAATAATGAAAAACACCGGGCTTCCCCTGTGTAGTCTATTTTAAGAGTACAAATTACAGAAAGAAACTTTGGCTCTGGAAGGAGTAATGGATATTTTGAGCTTAGGGAAGGTTACTGTGGCATGAAGAACTATTGTTTGGGAGATTCCATGTAATTTTCCAAGTGAAGTTATGCACTTAATGAGACATAGGCTTGGACTGTGTGAACTGTGTCTCAGGTGAGATAGCTCTGCAGGAAAACCACAGCACTGCCCCTCTTTAGCTAGGTTAACTTTGTCTAACTGTGGATTAAAATGTCTGTGCAGAGTCACACACAGCTGCCAGCTTGAGCACTACTGCCTCTGGGTTTTCTTCTGTGTAACAGAACACAGTATAGTCACATCTTGAATAAACATTAAAAAATAAATTATTTAGAGAGTCTAAAAATAATGAGGGCCCAGAAGCACTACACAAAACTCTTTCTTCTTATTCCGCTTAATTTTAGTGTAATTCCTGAATGACAGATCTTTTAGCCACTTAAAAGAAGCTCTTCATTTTTCCAGTTGTTACTAGAACACACTTCTCAAACCTATACAGAAATTGATGTTGTTAGACTAACAGTTTTGAAGTTTTTACAGAATCAAATTGCTAATAAATTGAAATGATAATTTGTTCAACTTACTAATATACTTCCTGGCACTGATTAATTTATTGACTACTGTGAGATCTGTTTTCTTGAGTTGCAGTAATTATTTTTTTTAACAAAAATTTAACACTGCTGCCTATTTAAACTGTGGTTCTGCTAATTATTTCAGCAAGATGAAGCAAAATGACTGAGTGACTTTATAGCATTACATTTTCTTTTCTACATGTTAATGTTAAAAAGATAAATGCACTTATAAACTGTCAACTTCGATTAAGTTTAGAACACAAAATTTAGGTCTGAGCAGGAAAACACTGCCAGCATTCTGATGAGGATGTCCTATGTGGATAATGCATGTGATATTCATAGTAATTTTTCACTCCTTTTTTCATCTCTGAAAATATATTTCAATCTTTCATATTGTCTTGTGTCTTCACTTAGCACCCCTAAATAACTAAGGATAGATTCCTTTTTGTCCTCACTTCACCTTTGATTTACCAGGCTTCTCACATTCTAACACCCCGTGTGTCACATCAACAGTTATAGGTGGTCAGGTGGTATTAATGTCTCAGGCCATTCCAGTCATAAGGGATACAATGATATATTGCCTTATTATATAAAAAAAAGACTAACAAAGCAATATGCATTATATACAATGTGTAATGAACAGCTTTTCTGTCACAAATTCCCCTGTGAATATTTTGTCTGAGGAAAGCAGGATAGCTATAACTTGCAAGATGTACATTATGTCTTCAGTTCTCAACTTGCTTTTTCTCATCTTAGCCTGTTCTTGAATTTTTTCATTTGTTTTCAATTGACTAAATGTCTTTGTCATGGACTAATCCAGGTAAAAGTGGTTTCTGTTTATTGGTTAACCACTTCTCAAAAAATAGTACATGTGCCACTCCTTGTGTCTTGTTTATTACAACATTGTTCATGTGAGTTTTTCATCTTGCTTGCATCTATTTTTTCACAGTATCCTATCCATAGGACATATGGATATAGGAGGGTTAAGAAAGGATGACAGTACAAGACATGAAAGTTTACTTAATAAAAATGAACATTGTATACTCAAAATCAGTAATCTTCCAGTCGTGGGCCCCAAAATACTCCTATGCACTGTATGTGAAATACTGTTACCATTTCCCAACATAGTACTAAAGATGACGACACCTAGGGATCTTTTTGCCAGAACAGTATGAACAATGCTACCTGTATTATACCAATGCCTGTAGCTGTGGACTGCTTAATGAAGTGGGCAGAGATTTCTGTCCGAGAGTTACCTATGAGACCAGCTGAGATCTCCTTCAATATGGAAGTTGAGATGGTCCTTTTCCTCTGGGAAACAATTTGGGAATCATTTAAGTCCAAGAGTAATCTTCCATGCAATGGTAGTTGGCTAACCATTCATAGCTCTAGTAGAGGTTTATTCACTGTTTCATGGTTCTCAATTTTTCACCCCTCTGTTGATGGTAAATGGGGCAGTAAGTTAGGAATTGCAGACTCTAAGTGGAGAACTTCTCCTTTGCTGTTAAGCAGCTTTTTGTTGGCCTGCAATCTTCAGGTGTGTGTGAGAAGGACAGTGCTATGTTGTCTGATCCTTATTTGGGTGATGGAAATAAGAATTAGGGTTTATCTGCTCCCATGACAATGTCTATAAACTGAAAGCATTTTGCTTTTTTTTGTGTATCCTGTGTATTAGTGAATAATAATTTCTGATTACTCTTAAAAGTTCAGAAATGAAAAGTTCCTAAGAAAATCTCCCATAGAAAAGGGAAGTGATAATTATTTCTATCTTATAAACAACAGGGTTTAACAATGCAGAGCTGTCAGTTTTCAGTGTTAGATGTTTTGGGTTTTTTTTTCTGTATTGGTTTGGCTGTGTTTAAGGGTACAGTTTCAAGGCACTGTGGAGAAGGAACATTTGGGAATCAAATTAATTAGTATCTTATTTTGAGATCAGATAAGGTAAGGCTTTTTCTGAACACACATTCTGCATATTATTGAGTAGAAGTGAGAAGATTGAGTCTTTATCCAGTTAAATTAAAATGAATCAGGAATAAATTCACAAAAATCAACGAGAAGTATGAGCTAAATATGTAATTACTTTGGCTCAAAAGTAGTCTTGATGGTTTTTATAGCACATTACTCTATCAGCCTTAAAGAAAATTAACCTCTTTAAAACAGTCCTTTGAAAAAACTGCATTGTGAAGTAAATCAAAAATATGAATACAATATGAAACATCATTGAGCATGACTAAAGTAGGATTCTGTTCTAATTGATAACTGGACATCCTTAAGATTGAGGGTTGTGCTCATGAAGAGATATGCTACATAGTCAAAGAATTAACGTGGTGAATTGTGCCTCATATACATATAAGCAACACTTGCACATAAATCCTCCTAGACCATTTAAAAAACATGTAAATAAAGACCAGTAGACACCTACATGGTCTATATATAATTCTTTACATCAAGGAAACCAAATTTTCCAGATCGGTAATTATTTCCAAATAAGTTGACAAAATTAATGTGATGTCATATGCAACCACAATTAATACACTTTCTTACATGATTCATGTTTTACTATTTTCATACTCTTTTAATAGAAAACTGATGGACAAGGTAACATCTCTGACCATAATACCAAAATACAGCGAAATTATAAATCCCAAACTTGTTCTGATTCATGAAATAGACATTTAGGTATTTTTGAGATTAAGGGTAGTTTGTCATAATGTTCATATATTGGTATAATGTTGACAGTGCTTCAGATCTCTTGCTCTTCTTAGTGTTTCCACAGCCTTCTTCCTAGGTTTAGTGTTATACCTATTCTGCACTAATATGAGGGCAATAATAAAAGACACAAATATATCCCCTTGTGTGTTGGTAAGCCCCGAGACCAACTGGGTCTTTGAATACTCTACTGCCAGAAAAATAAGGAAAGGCTTATAATGGGTGACAGAATGGCATGTAATTTTAGTTTATACACTAGAAAAGAGGAATTACAAAACAGTTCAAATCTGAAATGCAGAGTGCATTTTCTGAAGTACATTGCTTTCACAGAATCCCTTTAGAATTTAATGTTCAAGTTGTTAATAATTAATTTAAATGCTTTTTAAAATGTAATAAAACCTGTGATGTTGTTTGGAAAGTTATAAATTAACAAGTATTGCTTAAATCAATGTACCACATGTAGAATAAATGAATTGTAATCAGTCATTTTGCTTTTAATTGTTCTTAGGGAGTTGCGTAGCTTGGTCATTGAAATGGTCTTGTCCACAGATATGTCGGGTCATTTTCAACAAATTAAAACAATGCGACATACTCTACAGCAGACAGAGGGGTAGGTTATTTTCAGTTCTGTTCATTGTCTATGGTCTTTCAATGAGCTTATGTACAAGAAAAGAATTTAAATAGTTGCTTTTGTTTTGAGATAATTGGAGCATGTCCTTGAATTGACAGGGTAGACAAAGCCAAAGCCATGTCTTTGATTCTACATGCAGCAGACATAAGCCATCCAGCAAAATCCTGGGAACTGCACTACCGGTGGACCATGGCCCTGATGGAAGAATTTTTTCGACAGGTGCCATTTTAAAAATCTTTTAATAAATCTGGTTCAAGAAGCAATGGTTACACAATTGAATCTTTTGATAAGTCTACCAGCAAGGATGCTGTTGGTTGTGATTGACAAGCATAGTCAGTAGTAGATATTCCTTACTCTTCATACATACCACTGACATTAATTCAACTTTTATGTGCATGAATAAGATGATATTGTTATACCTCTATATCTTTTTTGGCTGATACCAGGATTCTGAGTGTTGTAGCGTATTTTTTTTTCCTTTCAATTATAATATAAGTTGTCAAGCTGTTTTCATTCTGTAGACAGCGATTTATATATGCTTTGAGTTAAAAAAGCACTAGCAGGGTAGGATGAGAGCATTGAAAATAGGAAGAATTCATATTCATCAAAGAAGGCAAAAAGTTGTCTCCATTTCACATTTCAGAAAGCCAATTTTTTTTCCCCTTGCCAGTACTTGACATGCATATGCCACATAGATCTGAAGGCTTTTCTTTCATAACAAGCCTGATCCAAAGCCAAAGATTAGATGGTATCTTCCTGTTAATGCTGTGGTCATATATCCTAAAACAAAAATAGACACATCTTTATGTGAGTCTTTTCATTTCTGTAGATAATGAATTGAAAGACAAAGCCTAGGCCATGTTGGTGTCACTGCTGCCATTTATTTGCTCACCTCAGCAAGTGAAAAACCACATTTCTCCAAAGCGGGAATACTCTCCCTGTAATGAATATTTGTGACCATGCGTATTTTTAACATAATGTTTAGTGAAGGAAAATTGATAACTGAAATCCAATTTAGGTATTACAGTTTCTACAGTTATACAGAGGTTTTAAAAATGGTTAATACAGCTAACAGAACAATTTATGTCTTGCTCAACTTCATTGTCATTATCTTGGTATATAGATGACATTTGCAAATCAGATGGGTCACACTAGAAAAAGGGTCAGAGAATAAAAAAGTCAGTATGTTAAACCAGGAAGTTGTTAAGCCCATCTGCCCTAGAGTGTTCTTGCTTGGTTCCTATAGGTTCTTTGTATGAATGGACTGAGTTTTGTGGGAATAATTAGCAGAGTCATGAGTTTGTGTCTGATTCTGTAAATGGAAATGATGAGGATTTTGAACTTAAGAGGAGAAAGGAGGAACAGATTACCCCAGATTTATATTACTTGGAAAGGTCAGAAATGTCCAACTGTAAAAAAAATTTTAGACACATAAAGATAGACAGGGCAGAGCCCATGGGACAGTAAAGCAATATATCCGGTCAAGTGGATGTAGAATTAGCAATGAACAGTACCACACTGGTTGTTAATCATTGAGTGCACAGGATCAAAAAGTTTTAGTTATTCCTTTATCCTTTCATTAGGAAAAGTAACTGGTTCCCAAATAAGCTACTCAAAGACTTGAGAAGGCATTTAACAATAGAATACAATTATCATGTATCTCTGTCTACAGCTCAGCATTATAAAATGTAGAAGTCTTTCAGGCTGTAGTGGAGTGTGCAAGCAACTGAATTCATCTTTATATGTGCTACAAGAACAGCATGTAGGGAGTAGTTCCAACGCATTTAAAGTGTAATGAAGTAACTTTACATATATAAATGCACTGAGCAGTGTAGGCACAGTAGGTCTCCTGATTCTAAATGCACTCGCTTGGTTGTGTGTCCTCTGATCTGTTGATCTGAAAGTGTGTGTTGGAATTCTCTGGGATTTCCAGATCTGTCTGGTCCAAATGTATACAAACACCACTAACTCCTCCTTTTCTTTAAAGATAGCTTCAGCTACTTTTACTGCCTCACATGAAGAAAGCAGCAGTGTCTGAAACTGATGGTGCAAAACCAATGCTTTAACAAGCAGCAGTGAGCACCACTAAAAAATGAACATTCATCTGGGCAAAAAACTTTAACTCAGATAACAGTTAAAATATGTGCTAGTTAACCTGAAGGAAAAAGCCAAACAATGCTTTAAGTTAAAAAGCAAGAACTACAGAAATTGTGTTGTAATGCCACCAAAAGTCTGAGATACTCGCTTAAAATAGAAATACACCCACCCATCTTAAAACCTTAAAAATAAAGAAATGCATAGTTCAAGTCACTCAAGGTAGTATCATAACTCCTGTAACATTCTGCTCTCAGTCTGAATACATCCAAAAGCACAAAAAGAGAATTTGTCCAATATGTTCAGCAATGGGGAAGAGAATTCTTTTTATTGTTTTCATCTTTACCTTGATTTTAAATCTCATTAAATTCTAATGATCAATTTAAATATCAGTGCTGTGCCCATTATTATGTTTTATATTATACAAAATTTAAGTATTAATTATGTAATACATTAATTGCAAAGTAAGTCAAAGCTGGGGTAAAGAGCTACTTGAAAAAAAAAATTCAAACTGATTATTTGCTAGTGTGGAATGATCACTTTTTTTTAATACCTAGTTAAGGGAGGATTACCAAATTAATATTGCTTTAGAATTCCTGTATTCTACAGTTGCTGAAATTACTAGAACTACCTCAGTTTATTTTATAACATGATTTAGCTCCTGCATTTACACCATTAGCATTGCTCCTAAGAATAAGTGTTCGTGTGTTCTACACTCTGAAGATAAATTATGAACACTTGGGTGTAAAATTTAAAGGACATAATGAGAAAAGTATTCTCTTCCACATGAAAGACAATATGTGAGCTATAACTATTCCTGTGGCTGAAATGGTTTTGTTGGCATTATAGTTCTGAGGTTTTCCCAAATCTAGTTCAATGATACATGATAAAAAAACTAAGGAACGTTGATACCATCCCTTCATGCATCAGTTTCAGTTTGGGAAAATGGGATGTTCATCTCCTGCTCCCCACTGAATGGTCATGAAATAACACTCTCCATGACTAATGTAGTATGTAGAGTCATTTTGCTTGAAAGATTAAATTTTCTTATATCTATAATGTTAATGCTTCTGGAGGTTGGATTTGTCCAGAAACACAAATGATAGCTTCCTTTGAAAGATGTCTTTTCAGGTTTTTTTCACTGTTACTTTCTTTTTGAGCTTTTGCAAGTCAGTTGGAGTACCACACTGAAAATGAAGATGACACCACCCATCTCTTAAGATTGTTATGACAAACCCCCTCTTTTAATGTGTTAGGTGTTCAAATATTTTCAGAACTAGATAGTACAAATCACCTTTGTAATGAAATTGAGCTTGTGTTTTTTTATGGCTTCAGTGGCAGAGAGATGTGCCTGCTAGTTCAGTCAGATTATTACCTGGACCCATGTAAATCCAGTGAAGACATTTTACATGTTGGATAAAGCAATGTAATAGAAGGAAACACTTAGAATTGTCATACCATTACAAACATGTCTAAATATCTCCAATCTCATTACATCTTGGATTAGAAGGACTAAACTGTGAATATTGAAGGACTTCATATAATCTCATGGTAGATCCCCTCCTTTTTAGGAGAATTTGCTTGCCATAAGTTCCTTTATATAAAAATTATCAAATGTAAATTAGAATTTTGACATTTACTTTTCCTGAAAATTTAAAAATAAGCAATGAGAATTTATTTTTGCCTCTAGCTTGTTTTTATTTAGGAATATAAGTGAACAAAGTAACCTGCTTAATAAATACTAAGAATGATCACATTTATCTGTCTTTATGTCCAACAAATGCATGCTTATGATATTAAACATTTTTGTTTGCAGGGAGACAAGGAGGCTGCTTTAGGTCTTCAATTTTCCCCACTCTGTGACCGCAAGTCTACTTTGGTAGCTCAGTCCCAAATAGGTAATGTCAAGTTATGTTTTTCTCGTATGTATAGGAGCTTCTAAAATCATGTGGACACTTCTTATACTCATTTAAAATTTCACATATTCCAAATTCCATCATGTAAAAAGGTATTTCTTTGCACCTATCTATTTACCAAACTCATATGCTCTTCCAGCAGAAATGTGCTGGTCTCAGAAGCACATGAAGAAATTTCAGCATATGTGGTATCAAGGAGGGGTAGGAGAGGGATTAACCAAAGTACGGGACATGTCCCCAGCTGAACTGAAGCATCATGTCTGATCTTGTCACTCAAAATGTCCTTTATTTCATTTCACTATGACTGGAAAGGCAATGTGCTTGAGAGCCATACCTACTGCAGGAGGGAAGATGAATCCTAGGCTAAAGCACTGTTGCAGCTCACCTTTTTCCTGTCTTAGACGGTTACAGTATGAAGACATCTGGAAATCCATTGCTAACCTATGTTTTGGATTTTTTTTTT
>VWZY01008407.1:1538059-1567370 GCA_013399075.1 Chloroceryle aenea
AAAAAGCCTGTTTCTTAGCCTGCAATGTTTATTCCTGCATGCTTATTTTGTTCTCTAAAAATGTTTTAAAGATTTACTATCAAATTGGTCAGTTATTGGCAAGCTCAGATACTCTTACAGGGTATGGATTAGTAATCATCTATTCAGTAGGTGTCACTGTAAAAAAATTTACATGAATAAATAAGTATCATCTTCACATAACAGTTGAGCAAAAAGAGGCACAGATATCTTAGGACACTCACTTCAGGTCATATAATAAGATGAGGGAATGCATCATACAGACCAAGAGCCCATCACTGAACCATGCTAACACTGTTCACATTCAGAATAATACAGCAGCAGTGTTACTTCTTGTTCCCTATGTAGCACTTCTGAAGAATTAGCTGTTAAAAGACCTGACCAAAGGTTGCATTATTTGTATGGAAATTGATCAGTGACAGAACTTCTCAACACCTTTTGGCAGTGGACTGTGCTGTACCACTTGAAGGTGTATGTCTGGGATGACTGACTGCATCAGGCTGACATGAAAAGTATGTGAGGCTGAATGAGGGTATTACACTTTCCTGTACTTAATTTTGATAGTAAAAATATGGAAAAAAAATGGCAACTACTGTGTCTCTGGAGTAGAGGACAGCTTTTTTTTTTTTTCATGGGCAGGAACTTTGAATAAAAAATGTGTCTTCTGAAAGATTTCTGTATGGTACCTGCAGGCCCCCCTCAGGCACTTTCAGTCCTGCATGCTTCCAGTCACAATAACCACAGGCTTCAGTTCCATGGTTCCATTTTGTCTGAAAGATTTCCTCTGCAGACTCAATAATAAGAAGAGAGTAACAGCTGCTGAAATGCAAAAATCTGAGAGTGATGATCTGATAGCATGTTAATGTGATTTAGCAGCCGCTAGGAAGTGTGGGCTGTGGGAGGACGTGTGTGACAGTCACAGAACCCGACTGACAGTTTGGCACATGAAATCTACCCTAATGGACTGTTTTAATTTGTTGGAGAAAAATAATTTCAGGAGGCTAAAAGAGTCCCATATAGGACCAGTGACACTGGTTTTAATTGCAGTGCTAAAAGATTTAGGTCATAAGGAGTTTTTGAGCTAACCAATAAAAGTGGGAAAAAGGATAATTTTTCACCACAGTCTGAGGAAGTTCAATGAATATGTTGAGCCAAGAGTAGCAAGAAACATTTTGTATTTGTAATACCTGGTGTATTACAGACTAAGGAATGATAACTGAACCTGGTAATGGAACCTGATATATATCCCTCTGGAGTACACACCAGACAGCTGGCCTGCCTCTGCATGTGACAAACTACATGATTTTAAAGACCTTTTCCCTCTAGTATGCTTGAAGTAGCATGTCCCTCCCTTCCCCTGTCCCAAAAGTCTCAGAATTCAAGCCCCTGTGCTTACAGTTAAAAAGCCAAAAAGAACTAAAAAGTGCAGATAGACACCGAGGAAATCATAAACTCACAAATTATTTGTAACCAAATCTTGTCGTAAAAAGTTTTTATAGCTAATTAAGCCTTTGCTATGTTTTTTATATTACATAATGAACACAAGAAGTGCCACTGAATTATGTGTCTTGCAGTGGTTTTGCATACTCCTATATCTGTGAGGAAATTTGTGTGAGGAGTTGAAAGCAGAAGGAATCAGTGCCTAAATAACTCTGTGGTTTACTGAAATGTATTCTCATGTTTGAAAATGGCAGGTTGGATGCAAAAAAATCACAGTTGTTTGGAAACTCTTGAGTATATCTTTAACCTTACTTGGGAGTCCCAGAGACACCAGGATCAGTCCTCTAATTTTCTGTAAAGTTTTGATGCTTATTTCTGGTCTCTTCTCTTTAAAATGGCTGATATGAGAACTAGTGAATAAGAAAGGTGTGGTTTCTTCCCGTGTTGTCCCAGTTTTAATCTTTTGTTACTGCTTCTGGAATTTTGTTTCCAGTAAAAAAGAAGGCAGACAAGCATAGGAATCAAACTTTGTGGTAATATACACAGGGAGTCCATATCATCCAGCAGCATTCTTCATTATAGATTTCTCAAATAATTTAATTCTTAGTGAAGATGAACAGCTTTCCTCTCTAATCCAATAGTCTGCTAATACTTAATTCTTCAGTGTCATTATGTCTTTCTGTAAGGGTAAGTTATATCTTGTTTTCTACACAGACAATGAAAATCATGTGATTCAGCAGACATTTGGTTTACTGATGTTTATCACTGTGGCGGTCACTGCCATTAGCTGATTACAGATGTCCAGTTTACACCCGGCTTTTGTGTTTTTCCTCTCCACTCTTTTTTTAAGTCAGTTCATGCTAAAGTGATGCAGTTGTACAGAAAGGTATCTACTGTGCAGGTGATAGTAACTAAATGCTCTATTTCTTATTACAGAAAGACCAGGAAATGGACATATACAGAAGAAAATGTACCAAAATGTAGAAAAGCTTCCTCGTCACCTAGTAGACCATGTTCTGAATGTGTTGCTTCGTACACAGGCAGTAACATGGTGGAAATCAGTGTTGTAGTTGATAATGCAGACTCGCCAGAACTTCTGCAGCTGTGGGGAAGCAATACTTTTTATGATGCTTAGAGATTGAGCCGTGTGACAGTTCTAGTGTTTCATGGACAGTTTAGTCCTTTGTTGGGTTGACAGGAATTCAGAGCTCCCATTCAGTCCAGCAAACAATTTAAAGAACTCACTTCAGTTTTCAGAGACTTATAAAGCCAACAAAACAAAAAACCAAACAAATTTAATGAAAGAAGGTAGTATCTGGTGAAAAGGCCAGAGGGAAGAAGTTGCCTTCACTACTTAAAGCACTTTCTGTAGATGGAAAATTACTAAATACCAGATTTTTTTGGCTAGTTTGAAATTTGGGTATTGCCTTACAACTCCTGCCAGGTTTTCAAAGAACACAATGCCTTACAGTATTTTGCCAACAGCCCGGCCTACACACAAGGGAAGAAAGACACTGCTTCTGCTGTGTTTACATATCAAATACCATTGTTGCTCCTCATGAAGGATCATGATTTAAGGCAGGAGTTCAGAAAGAGCACAAAAGTACAGAAGAGAGGGATAAGATTGAGTCACCCCTACTAGACCAGTTAGGAAAAGTCATTTGTTTTCCAGATGAACTCACACAAACTTACCAGAATAAAACTTGGGTTCTTGTAACAAAAGCAATACCAAATAGTTGCAGATATGTAAACAGGCCTGTCTCTAGCACTTTTACAAAGTTAAAACAGAGAGGGAGCAAAACCAGTAGAAATAATAACACATATGCTTAGTTAACTGCAGTGCACAGCACACTTCTGTCTACCTTTATCTGAATGGATATGATAATCCTTAAGGTGTTCAGTGCCTACCAAAAAAGAGGACAGTTTTCTAGAGGGCCAAGAAGGTTGTTTAATCTTATTCCTCTCTTTACTCTTAGTAAATATTGTCAGTGTTGCAGATCCCAAGTTACATTATTCATTTAAGATACCCCATTTCCAACACTGGCAGGACATGGCAATGTGTGCCTGTAGAGGTGATGGAACTCACTCTTGGAATGATAGTCACAGATATGATTTTCAGCATAAAAAGACTAATGTTTAGCAATAGCTTTAACTCCACAGATTTCAAAATTCTGCAGTGTTTTTCATACTTGAAAAGAGATGGTATTTTTCTCACATAGTCTTCTCTACTGACTTTTGGAATAAATGGCATATCACAAGTTAAAAAACGATAGATATCACCGGTAACTAGTATGTTGTGTAACTTCATGCAGGGAAAATTCATTTAGAAGCTACATCCATCAGGTGTGCATAGACCTGAGTTAAACTTTAGCTGTATTTCAGATATCATTAAGCAGGCATACCTGAGGTCATCTCAAGGGCAGTCATAGAAATAAAAGACTAGCATGACACAAGCTAAGAACAGGCCATCAGAATTCTGATTAAACTTTATTTGCCTGTTTAAGTTTGGTAGGGAGTGAAGGAAACCAATTTTAAGCTTAGAAATTCGGCATTACCAACTAAAAATATAATAGTGGGGTTTGCCTGAGACTTCTAACATGAGAATAAAGTGGTCAGCCAGCCAGTTACATTAAGACAAACCTAAATTTTGTTTAGAATTGTCCTAAAAGACAATTCTGTGAGAAAAACACTGCCTAAACTTACCAGCTTCCAGATTAAAAACCATTTTCATATAATGAGTTGAGTTCATATTACAGTTTTACATATAATTATAGTTCAGCTTTGCTTCCCTCAAGTTACTGGTGCATCTGAACAACATCTGAAATAGGGTCTTATTTGGAAATTCTTTAGCTTTTTTTTATAAAGTTAAGGAAAAATACTGTAGCTCTGCCATATGGAGGCAAATATGGCACATAAATCAGTTTCTTGGTCAAAACCCTTCGGTAGGTAGATTATACTATGTGTGACAGATAGCTTTAATTTACATATCTGACTGTACGTCACATTTCCTTCAAGTTGCATATACATATTTCTTAATGTCTCTAGCCCAATCTTCCTTATAAGAGCTGCAGCAAAGTCTGTAGAAAAAGATTACTTGTCTAACTTTCAGAAGATTTGGAGTCCAAAATAAGCAGGTCTCTTAAATAAAAAAAAAAAACAAAAAACCAAACCCAAACCACAGCTGGCATAACAATTCACATCACAGCCCAGATTGTAGTTCAGGGATAATTTTCTTTGGATTTAGAAAAGCAAGGTGATGAAAACGCCAAATGCTAACTGTGGCAGAAATTTGCTTACAGACTGGGCTATCTTTTGGTTGACATATTCAATCACTTTTGGTTTGGATTTGAACTGGTCACTCATGACCAGAGTTTCTGGGACCTGCCCGTTGAACTCAAATAATATCTCAATGCTTGATTTCCATTCTTACTACAGTGTGCACAGCCACATTAGAAATATCACACAGCTATTTTGAGCAGGTGTTGTTCAAATTGCAACAATTTCATTTTTAAATTGGTAGTGAGTTTTATCTTCTATAGTAGTATACAGATTTTGTAAAATCTGAATTTACAAAACAGAAAATCTAATAGGATGAGAAATAGACCTTCTATGAAGATGGTACAGGTTGGGTTTTTTATCAGACTACACCCTCCATCACAAGTTTTCCATTCTCCTTTTTATTCATCTTCTGGTACCACTTCTCTGTGCTGCTCTGTTCCTTCTCCTTTTACTCTGGGCCATTTCATTTGTGCTATTTTCCAAGTCTCTGCAATAGAGCAAGGAATAGAACCTCCAGAAACATTATTTTCTCCTGTATCTGCTGTCCCCAGATGCACAATTCCCCCCCTGTTTCTTCCTTCCCATTCTGTATGTGCCACTATCCATAATGGCCCCAGTACTGGATTGCACGTGTGTAACCTTCTGTAACTTGTTCCATCTGAAGCTCTGTATTAGCTAATGTTCTGGACTTTTTCAGGTCGACAGGCAAACTTCTTTCAGGGCTTCCTTTCAGTTCTGATGCCTCCCCCATCCCCAGCAAATTGGTCACCTCCAGGCCCTTTCTATGTTGCAGAACTGATGAGCTCTGCTCCTCTTACTCCTGTGGTGGTAGACACCACTGCTGGGGGATGTGCCTGTGGCATGGGGTCCTCCTGCTCCCATTCTTCAATTTAGAGTGTGTCTGATGATTCTAGCTGCTCTGTACTATGGCCAAAAAAAAGAGGAGGTACTAATTAGACATCAAACCATTAAGCAGACCACTGTGATTCTGTTGCAATAGTATAATCAGACGCAGAATCTGAGCCATATTAGACACACCAGTGCATACATCCTCATGCAGAAAGTCAATGTTCACAATGTTCTCATGTGCAGCTCTATCAGTCACTAGTCTGAAATCAAAAAATTGTGGCATATCCTTCTTATCTAATTCACTTATTTTGTTCCCTCTTTGTAGAAGAACTTGTGAAAAATGTTGGTGAACAGGAAAAAGACCAAAGCAGAAATTCCACAGATGCACAGTTACAGGAAGAGACAACAAGGATACAAAATGAGAGTAGTCAGGGAAGCGATGGTACAACCTGTCCTCCCAGATCCATCGTCCTACAAGTAGTCTCTTCTGACACTCCTCTGAGTGATGAATCCAAGTCAGAAAAATGCACTAACTCTGATCCGAACCAGAAAGATCTCACCGATTCCCAGCAAGAAACACAGAATACAGACCCACTGAATGGTAATGCTTCATCACAGAGCACCAGTCATTCTAATGAAGCTGTCCAGGGCGAAGCTGCAGGAGTGTCTGGTATCTCCCTGTCAAACATTGACAGTAATGTAAAATATCAAAATAAGGTCTTGTACAAACCACCAGTTTGAGACAGTTTCTTCAGGCATGTGTAAAACCACTAGTGTCCTGAAACCATCACATAAAAGCTGTTTGATATAAACAAATATCATCTTCTTGATATTAGCTATTTGATATCTAGTAGGGAATCTCTTACATAAAAAGTCAAGACCTTCAGTTGAATTGGAAGAATGATTTTAAAGTAATTTAAAGATGTATATTTACAAGTAAATAGCAGTTTATTATTTGAGAATGAGGTATACTTTTAAAACAGAACTATCTAACATTTTCTCTTTGAATAGGTAATTATTCTTATCCTATTAAAATGCACTCCCCTTAGTTTAGGCAGTTAGTGTGATTATTATTTTGTAAACCACATTCTTTGTTCTAAATGTAATGTGACTTTTAGAGTTAACATTAAGTAGATAGAATTTGCTAATGTAGGCATGGGACTGTGTCATTCTCTTAATCAGAAAGATCAGTATCCTTACTGTACTTTAGAGCACAAGTGAAACAGACAGAAAATCCCCATACTGTCAGAATATTTTTTTAGAATGTATTATCCCAAGCTGACTATAATTTAATATCTGGTAATTGTAAGACATTATCAAGGGCAAGATGCCCAAGCAATAGGAGATGTTATCAAAGTAAGAGAAAGACACTGTCCATTTTCTTTTTCTGAATTTATGTATTGTTAGAATAGTCTTTGAGTTATTAGGGTAGTAAGAATAATCAAGGCATATAATGACACTTCTTTTCCTCACTTCTAATTAAAATGCTAAACTCACTAATGCTTTTATGACAGTGGGCCTTTCAATATTGTGCCAGAAGTATGGCATTGAAATGCTTATAAGGGTTAGCTTAGACATAAGTATATGACTTGGCATATTTCTCAAAAATGCTTTTTATGGAGAACGCCCACTTATTCTAGAATTCTGCATTCCAGTGCACCCTGCTTTTATTGTTGACAGGCTTTTTTTTTCCATCAGAAATAGCAGATGGTTAATATAGGATCCTAAATCAAAATATTTACACTAAAATTAATTTTATAGCATTTGAAGTTGTTTGATAACTGCCTTTTTTGTCTTTTGACATGTATTTTTTTGCACACATTTTTGTATTAAAGCCCAACTTGAAATTTAAACACCTTTGAAAATTTTCCCCTCTGAATGAGGAACACAGTAGGAAAAGCTGCATCTTTTATCTTTAAAACTAAGCAGAAGGCAGCTGTGGTGTATAGTTGTCCTTGAGAGTCTTTATGTGTCTGACCAACAAAAATGCTGTTTAAGAGGTTAGATACTGAGATAAGATGAGGTAAGATACTGAGGTAAGATGCTGAGATACAACTCAGAGTGCAGCCACTCTGTTGCCCTGTCAATCTTTACATGCCACCTTTTTACAGAAGAACAGAGATTTCTTATTTTAGAAAAAGCTAATCTCATTAGTTTTCTAAGGCTAATGCCTTCTATTTTAACACTTAAAACTGCAAAATTTATGAAAAGAGTATGAAGTGGTTGAGTTTGTAATAGTGTATTTCCAAAAGCAAACATAATCTGGAAGTTATTTTTTTTCCTTGAAGATGATAAAAAAGATTTAGTAACATGAATTCTTCCAATCCAAAGATGTTCCTTCGCTAGAGATGGCTGCATTCAAAAAGAGCTCACATAAATAATGAAATAGAAATAAGAAATATTTATTTTATGGAAATAAATAATATTGGTAGCTCATATGAGGATATTGCTCAGCTCTTGCATCACTAAGGCGGCAGTGGGTGGTAATTAAACCATGAACTTCAGTCATGGGAAAAGGGGAGATATAGCAAGAGACATACCTGCATCAAGTGATTAATTACAAAGTAAGAGAAGCAGAAAATTATTTTTAAGGCAGGTCCAAAGTCTGAGTGATGAGCCAATACTACCTTATTGGAATACTTAGATCTGAGCCATGATATGTTTTTCCAGCACCCATCTCAGTTGCTGCTGATTGCCATGGAAAGTTTTGGTATAGAATTGTAGATTCCACTACTGAAACTAAACGTCTGTGCCTGAAAATCTTAAACTGCTCTATAAAGATCTTTGGAAATTAAATGGATCTGAAAGGATATATTTCCAAACACTTCTTTACTACAAGATGTGCCTTTACCTGGTGGTAAAAGTACGTAAAAAGTAGAGGCTACTGCTCATGCCATTGATCAAACCTGTGTGCAGCCATATAAAATTCTCATTTGAACAGGTCTTCAAATTATTTTGAAAACTGTACATTGGATATGGTTTGTGAACAAATGTAGTCATTAATTCTTGGTGTTGTCTTGGGAAATTATATTGTCTCCGGAAATAATATTGTCAAAATGCTGTTGTCATGGGAAATTCAGAGAATTTATGCAGTCCCAATTCTTTGGATCTTGCATTCTAAAATAGTTACTTTTCACTTATTTAGACCTGTGATTCCTTAGAATTTTTCCAGTGGAAATATGCATCCTTGGTCAGCTAACTTAAGTCTACAGAAAGCAGGTTTACATTTCTTTTAGTCTCATGAACATTTCATGGATCCCCTCATAAGTAATTCATAGTCACTCAAGTCAGAAAATTGCAAGATGAAGCTGGATTTCTGATTTACGCTATCACAAATTCTTAGTAAAGTGCTACTATGCATAGAATAAGGGTATTGGTTAGGTGGTATTTTTGAAGACATCTGATATTTGACGGCATTTCTAAGTTGTTTTTATGTAAAACATCTGTTCACTGTGATATGTTGAATTTCCACTCACCCATCTCCTTCAGTGACTGTGTTGATTTTCCAGCATAGATAAATACCCAGGTAAATGGAGAGCTTGATGTATGTTTTGACCAGGTTCTCTTAGATATTCCACACATGAAGGATGCAATATTTAATACCAAATTGACCTATTTGAAAATAGTTTATCTGACATGGGATTTCTGATTTAGCAAAGTGATACAATACATACTTGGAAGCACACTACAAATGTAAGTTACACTTAGCAAGATAGAGCAATTGCAATACACAGCTCAATCACAGTGCCAGTGTGAGTCACTTTACCAGACCCTAGATCATGCTCACTGTCATGATGCTGGGTGTCTCCAGTCACCAGTAAGGCATACACTAGTTGAAGTCAGCTCAAAACTGTTACTTGCTTCAGATTTCTTTAGCTAGTTGTATATGTTTTAGTACTTTTTATTGTACTGACCCATGTATTCACTCCCTCCATGCTGGCCTGGCTAACTCAGAGAGGCAGTCACACTCTTCTAAATGAATGCAGGGTGAAACATCTACACCACTGCCTGACCTTCTCAACTACAATACTATAGTCAGGTGAACCATTCAACTGACATAAGAACTTATCTAAACTAGAGGCTACCCTCTGCTCCTCTTTGTGTTGAGATTGACAGCTTTCCTTGCATCAGCTCTGGTCAGTCACCTCTTGCATTATCTTCTAAGCTTGATGGGCATGTCACCCTTGCCCACCTGCTTTGTGCCTTTTTCCATTGTAGGGGCTTATTGGTCAGTCATGATATCATTTACATTCCAATTTTATGTCATTAAATGGTTTGATTTGTACTTTAACATTTCATTCCTGCATTTTCCCTATTTTCCCACCATTTGAATGTCATAGAAAAAGATTTTTAATATTTTATGGTCTTTTGAAGTGATTTACAGAGGGACTATGTCATCCCATTCTTCAAACTTTCTTTCCTAAGGACAGACCAGCCATGTTGCTATACAGTGAGAAATCTATATATTATTTAAATACTATAATCATTTAAATCAGCACTGACCCTTTCACATAACTTTATGCTTCAAATAAACTGCAGAGAAAACCTAATATTAATTTCTTAAATATGTAATGATTATATAAATAAATGACATGTATGGCGGGGATTTTCTGTCCCTAACAATTAAAAAAGTATGCTGTGGGTATTTGCATCACTGTAACATGCAGGGGTCAGGACATCAGACTTTCTACAAATGCATGGTGGGACTCAGGTCCTGGTTCTTTGAAATAAATTAATTCATATTGGGTTTCAGCAGCAGTTTTAAGTAGCTCTGCAGAGATTATGCCATCATGTTAAAGATAACTGAAAAGAAATGAAATGCAGGTATTTAGTATTTGAACGGTCTGCCATATTCATTAACAAAGGGAAAACTCAGGCTAAAATGTCTCACATTTCCCTTTCACAGTAGTGAAATGTTTTAATATCATTATAAATGGAGGGACTCCATTATATTGTCATTGTTGTTGTCTAAATGTAGGTACTTAATATTCGTTTTTTTTACAAGAGTTCTCATTACTTCAGTGTGTGTAGAAGCCTAGCAACTACAAATAGAACAGCAGCCTCTGTTTTCTCACTCCTTCCTTTTTCTCTCTATAAGCAGTGTTTGAAATGGTCAAGAATTAGTGTGTTGCATATGATGCAGTAGTGCTCAGCACATAAAGGAGATATAGAATGGGCCAGACCCAGAGAGTGCTGGTGAACGGGGCTGCATCCAGCTGGCAGCCGGTCACTAGTGGTGTCCCCCAGGGATCAGTGCTGGGCCCAGTCCTGTTTAACATCTTTATCAATTATCTAGATGAGGGGATTGAGTCCACCATCAGCAAATTTGCTGATGACACCAAGCTGGGAGGGAGTGTCGACCTACTGGAAGGCAGGAGGGCTCTGCAGAGGGATCTGGATAGATTGGAGAGTTGGGCTGACTCCAATGGAATGAAGTTCAACAAGGCCAAGTGCCAGGTCCTGCACTTTGGCCACAACAACCCCACGCAGCGCTACAGGCTGGGCACGGAGTGGCTGGAGAGCAGCCAGGTGGAAAGAGACCTGGGGGTGCTGATCGACAGGAAGCTGAACATGAGCCAGCAGTGTGCCCAGGTGGCCAAGAAGGCCAATGGCATCCTGGCCTGCATCAAGAACAGTGTGGCCAGCAGGAGCAGGGAAGTGATCCTTCCCCTGTACTCTGCGTTGGTGAGGCCACACCTTGAGTATTGTGTTCAGCTCTGGGCCCCTCAGTTCAGGAAGGATATTGAGGTGCTGGAGCGGGTCCAGAGAAGAGCAACCAGGCTGGTGAAGGGACTTGAGCACAAGTCCTATGAGGAGAGGCTGAGGGAGCTGGGGTTGTTTAGTCTGGAGAAGAGAAGGCTTAGAGGTGACCTCATCACTCTCTTCAACTACCTGAAGGGAAGTTATAGTCAGGTGGGGGTTGGCCTCTTCTCCCAGGCAACCAACAACAGGACAAGGGGACATGGGCTTAAGCTCTGCCAGGGGAAGTTTAGGTTAGATGTTAGGAAGAAATTCTTTACAGAGAGGGTAATCAGGCATTGGAACGGCCTGCCCAGAGAGGTGGTGGATTCACCATCCCTGGAGGTTTTTAAAAAGAGATTGGACATGGCCCTTAGTGCCATGATATAGTAATTGGAGTTGGATCAGGGGTTGGACTCGATGATCTTGGAGGTCTTTTCCAACCCAATCTATTCTATGATTCTATGGGTAACATCCACACTTTCACTTTTGCACCTCTGTTGATGGCCAGTGGGTCCAGACAGCACTCTTCTATATCAAGGTCAGATTTTTGCAATGGAATATCACTTCAAGCAAGCAGAAGGCAGCATACACATGACCTGACATTTTTTTCCCTACTTCATATATTAGAGTTCTTTGAGTATTCTAGGAAGCACCATACATCTATCAGGACATTATTAGCTGTCTCCATGCTAGATTTTTCTTCCTCTGTGCTTTCTATACTAAGGATAGTTGGTAGAAGGCTAAAGCAGTATTGAGAGTGCTTGCTGACTGCTGAGGCAGACAAGAAAGCCCTTGTGAGCTCTGGGCCTGGGACAGTGAGATAGAAAGTAAGAAGGAAAGCAGTAGTTATTCAGATCAAAACTTCATATGTTAGCTGTCATTTACTTCCTTTGTAAAAAGCAGAAAACTCATTTCAGTTTTCTGTGACTAAGCTATTGAACTATAACAGAAATGGGGAACATGGGAACATGATCTATCTGCATTCTTGGGAACCATCACTGAATGTCTATGATGAGGTGCTTCCCCATTAAAAAAAAAAAAAAGAAGAAAGGGACTATTTCCCTCTCCTTGTTTCACATCTCCCTCTAGGTGTAGTTCTTGTAGACTATCACGTATTATTAACAAGAGTTGCTCTGCCCTGGGTCCTAGTCAATGCATGGGGACAGCTGGAGGGTCACTGTTACAGAACTCCAGTTGTGATTGAACATCATTTTTCTCCACAACACCTCTGTCCTTTCCATCATCTCACTTCCATTTAATTGAATGTTACAAGATTAAGTGGAACTATTATAACGTGATTTTTTTTTAAAGTGATGATTTTCCTTTTCTCCTGAGTGATTTATTAATTAGAACATTAATTTAAAAAACTGCTAATGTTTAATTAAACAACTGCATGTTTCAATGATTTATAAATGCTAATTGGCACACTTTAAACTTTTCACTCATGATGATAGCCACATTAATCCTTAATACCAAAATGTAAAGGCGATAATAAATCTGTCATAAAACAGATTCTCAGTATCTTCACTCTATATGACAGTAGAGGACTACCCAGTTACAGTGCATGGTGCAAAGCATTCAGTATCAGCAGCAGTCAGTAACTGAAAGCCTCAGGAGGATAACCATGTTAAATAGAAGTGGACAGATCCACATCAACAACATGCCAGTTTGATTTATGGTAATGCAAGTGGCATTGTGTAATCATCCATTCCATGCAAATGCTAGTGACCATTCCTTGCCATGGTGGCACTGTGGTGCTCAGCTGAGTGTGGAACTCTTTGCATCCATGCAAGGTGGGCACAGATCAATGGGGTGTCTGGTTCGTTAGTATTCCTTGTGCATACTGTGTGGCTACACAGAGTGGCAGTAAATCAGGATCCTGGTACTACAGGAAGACATATGTGTTCATGAACAGGATGAGGATGGATGGAAGGTTATATTAAAAGACCAGACAATGTGTTTATGAAAAGGATAGGAATTATAAGATAGCAACCATAAGTGACAATACATAGAGCAGAGTTTATCACATTAAAAAACTAATGCATCGACAGGAAAAAAGTTATGTATGGTTTAGCATGTCAATCGTTAGTTTTTATGAAAATTAAATATACAAAGTTTTGGTTTTAGGCCTCCACAATCCACTCCTGTCCCATTCCTCTGAAACTCTACTAACTACTCTATGTCAATTTAAATATTTAGATCAATAGATTTTACTTTCATACCTCTCCCCATTCCCTTTTCTTGGAATTATGGATAATAATAAAGTTTTGCTAAATCCCTCCAAAACCAACTGCAGGCTGAAGGATCTGGAGACATTCATAGAATGATAGAATGGTTTGGGTTAGAAGGAACCTTAAATATCATCTAGTTCCAAACCCCCTGGCATGCAGGGACACCTTCCACTAGATCAGGTTGCTCAAAGCCCCATTCAACCAGGCCTTTAACGTCCCTGTTCTACTTCATGTTAGTCCAATTTTGACTCTAAAAGCCTTTAGAGAACTGTCTGTCTGTATTCCACCCACACTAATTTTATGTAAAATAAGGGGGATGGTGAAGAATGCCACTTAGCTGAATATGGCCCATCTGCTGGTAGCTGCATTACAGAGTGGGCAGCACCCACCCTGCCATCATTTATGGCAGTGAAACAAGGGTACAATCAGAAGTAATTCTTACTTGTTTACAATGAAGCCTTGATGAATTCATAGCTATTATTTTTCTTCTTTCCTCATTCTCATGAGCTCCCTTTCTTCTCTTCCCTTTCCCTGAACTGTGGGTTCTTCATCAACTCATCATCTTTCAATTTTGCTTTCAGATCACATGTCATCCACTTTCCCTTTCAGCTGCTTGTACCTTTGGTTTTTGGATTTCAAAAATCTTTCTCTGACTGTATTTTCATTTTTGTAACTTTTATGCTTCTCCCAGCTCATCTCCCCCACTATTGAGAGTTCTGTGATTTTCCTTTTTCTCATTTTCCGTTCAGCATTACTGATCAGTGGTGGGACCACTTAACTGGTTAAAGCTGAGAAGTTACTGCATAGTTAGTAAATAACACTGTAAGTTTACTACATTCACCCCACACCTACTATTTCAGTTTATAATTTCTTCAGCTGTACTCATTCAAAGTTATTGAAGGAATAGTTTAAGCAACAGCTTAATGTTGTGATTGTCAGTTTGAAATTCATGTTGTATCAGTTTGAAAGCAACTTGTGTCACTTAGTGTCATTGCTCCTATCCGGCTGAATTAATTAAATTCTTAGAACTAGACACTGGAATCTTTCATTATTACACTTACTCCTAATTTGAAAGCCTACATTAATGAGGATTTAAACAGCATCACTCTGCAGAAAGTGAATTTTGACTTTCAGTAAGTTGGAAGATAAACCAAACCCAAAACAACTCTATTAACACTCATGTAAATGTCTTCATATTTTTGTTTAATGCTGTGATCTATTGCTTTCATTCTATATTTTGCCCTATGGATAATCCATAATGATTAGTGCATTCAATCCTATACTTAGCTTGGTGAGAAAGCAATTAAATAAAGCAGTGGCTGAAACCTCATCTTAACCTTAAAAAAAGTCAGGAAGAAAATGTTCCTGTCTGTCGAGGGCTGCACAGATTCTCTTATCATGGTTACCTTCCTCACTCAGGTTCTCAGTCACATTTGTTTATCTTCCAGGTGAGCCTAAACACTGTAAGAAGTCAGAAGATATAGTAAAAGCCACTGAACAGAAAGAAGCACTGATACAGAACTAGATTTGCCATTTCTGAAAAGCTTCAGACATTTCAGGCAGGAGAGGTAATTTTGTCATTTCTTTCTTATAATGGGGAGAAGTTTATACCATAAAGACTCAGTGCTATTATTATCTTCTTTATCTATTTCAGTTGTGGTTTTATTACAATATTTTGAAATGGGAGTGTGGTACATCCGATTTTGTATGTACTCTTAAAAGTCATTCAATATAGAGAACGGAATAACAATATTTTTGCATCACTGAATCCTTAATGTCAGAGTAAATGACCATGCAATAAAACATCCTCGATTCATGTATATTAAATAGTGGAAGTAATAGTATTAGAAATCTATTGATTATGAATTTTCATTTGTGTTCTATTACAGGAGAAAAAAAAAGAACTCTAGCTGTTCCTACCCTTTGCTCTAGAGGCTGTTGTCTGTCAACTTGTTCTTGGATCATCCTGTTTCTGTGGAGGGTGATTGGACAAAATGATCAAAAGTGTAAAACTCTGAGCTGGTAACTCAAGGCACTTAACAGCTTGCAAGATTTCAGTTTTATTTGTTGTGACTATTTCCTGTTCTATTCTGCTTTCTTAAACTAGCCAAAATAATTTTTTTCAGCCAAAGTTGGACCTTGTTTTATTGCATCACTGACACCAGACATTTCCAGTTAACCATGAGACATGTGAAAACACAATATTTATCATCTGCCCGGAACTGCTGTTACATGTCACTGCTACTAGCATCCAACAGAAACAGAAAGTCAAAATGAAACGTTGTTATAGATACTTGTTCATGCAACCATGCTGCATGCAACATGAAAGTCCTCCATGTTAGCATCCTCACAATATCTGGAAATAAAAATATGTAGACTGTATAGGGAAGCTGTAGAGATACACTTACCAGCCTGCATGGATGATGACTTCTCCACCGCGGTGGCTGCCATATAGAGAGAACTGGTGTTTGACAAATCAGTATTAAAATCATCTCTTTAAAATTAATTAAATAGCATCCAGTATTAATGATTAAAACATTTTATGTCCTATAGTATTTTGGAAGACATCAGCAATGGTGCTGGCCCCACCATAAAGCTGGTGTTTACTACTTAGTAGGGGAGAAGAGACAGCAACAGGAAGACCTGACAATGGCTTCATTTCAGCAAAATAGTTACCTCTCAGACAGAACTGGAAGGTGACACTGAGTCCTTATATCATGGTTTGTCTCAAATGCAAAGATAACATCGTGGATCCTGCAAAATCCTTGCTAGCATTTGTTTCGTTAAAAGACAACACCAGACCATCTTTCTCTGAGAGGCAGTGAAGACATAGCATTCAAGTAGTTACCTCTGCAGGAAGCCTCAGAGTGAGCCCTCCAGCTCAAACTGTGCTCAGAAGGAGACTCCATTTTCATCTCTGCTTCCCTTGAGCTGCACATGACCCCTCCTGGCTTGCCCAGGCATCCCAAGCAGCCAGCCTCATTTCCCTCTGCTGGAACCCACCAGGAAACTTCCATACTCCCCTTTGCATTGTAGGCACTTGGGTTGCTACACTTCCAGTCTCCCTTTTCGGACCCTGTGGTTATTACCTCACTGACCAAAAAGTCTTTATTAAGCAGCAATGGTCCACTCTGAAGAGGACTCATGGGGGCAGTGGCACTCCCTTCTATGCAGAGGCTTACGGACATTTGAGACCTGCGTGCTGTTCAGCTGCTGCTTCAGGCATCTAACCAGAGCTCAGCAGGCAGGCATCAGGCTTAACCTCAAGGGCACTCTTTGTCCTGATTGAAAAAGGAATTGTAAATCAATCACCCTAAACTGAGGGACCCTTACACATCCATACCTGTTGAATGTCTCTTTTCTGACAACAGAGTAATCAAAATTGAGCTGGGAACAGTGTGAGAAGCAAGCCCGGGGATAAGGGCATGCCAAAAGGTAGAATTCCTGTCATTTAATATGTAAGCCATACACATGCTATGCATAACCAGAGTGCATAGCTTTAACTTAAGAAATATTTGTGCATATAGGATGTAAAAAGTGCATTCAAATTGTGTATCTGGTCCAAGGCTTGTATTTAGCATGGACAGATTACTGTACAGTGCAGTTAATGAATGAAATTGTATCATATATGTTATAACTCAATCGATATTTTTTGCTAAGAGTTAAGAATTTATATATTCTCTGCTAGTGTTTGAGCATATCATTAGTAGCCTGGACCACTCCGTGCACTGTTGCATCCTTTTTGGAAATGTTGGGCTCTTTTTTATTTCCTTTATAATAAGTTGTAAACCATTTTATGGCTTCGTATTGTCATTATGACAAGAGAAGAAACATAATGGTCATATCAGACTTTTTTTTAAATTGTAAAATGCCATATACTCTGGCAGTGGAAATTATTCTTGTTTAAGATCTGAGAACTTAGGATCTCATTGCAGATAAGTTGAGCATCTGAAATTCCCAGCAAATCTGAACCCATCAAATTTGAAAAGAACAAAACTGACTGGTATCTTTAAAAACTAGGGCAGTTAGGTATTTGTTGGTTAGAGAGTGTTCTTCAACATCGTGATTTATGATTCAATGAGACGGAAAGGCTGGAGAATCAGAATTTAATGGTTTTATTGGATTTTCAATTTCACACTTTTACTGTAGTTGAACTTGATTTTTTTTTCTGTGTCTCTATCCCATTGTGGTTTATATACTCTGCAAGAATTTTCTCCTGGAAATACAAGCAGAAATTATAACAGATTACGCTCCAGAGACTTGGAGTATCCTGTGGGGCTCTCAGTGTCCTGTTATTATAGCTGGCACCAAGATCTTCCACTTCAGAAACTAGAAGGAACTCCTGGTGTCACAGGAGACATTCATTCATTGCCTGCAGAACTCATTCATTAATACAGAAATGTGATTTGTGTATAAACAATCCTATTTGCTCTTTTGTATTCAGTTTTAATCACTGTGGTAGCTGTTACTGAAATGCAAGAAGAGTCCTTTGTTTTTCTTTAATGCCAGATGATTCTCTTTCTTCCTTTATTCTTAGCAAGATTTTACGTCGACATGACCCAGTGCTTAGTGTGTTGTTTGGATGAGGAGAAAATTTCTTTGGTGGAGAAGACTGATATAGCAGAGGCTTATGAGTTAAGGCTTTGACTTCAGGTGAAATTTGTGTTCAGATGGTAGAAAGGTTTTTTGAGAAGGCCTCTCCCTGAACAATAGTTTATCTCTGAAATCTGTAAGGCTGCGCTACCAAAACACTGCATGGGGCCATAAGAAATGGTGTTTATATATGCATCTCTCCCACAGCATTATGGGCATGTACCCCTGCATTGAGCACACTGAAGAGCTGTAGCTATAGATTAGCCCTCAAGAGGTTTATTTTGTATTTATATCTTGAGATATCTGACAGGTATATTATGTAATATTGTTATGGATTATGATCTAGACGGTATTTTTTTATTTAATTTTCAACAAGGCAATCTACAACTGTGTGGTTTTATTCTGCTGTATTTGTCCGTATTTCCAATGATGATATTCCCAAATAAATTTAATTTGAGGGCAAGGTTCGTGAAGCTCTTGAGTGTTAGTTATAAATTTGCTTTCCTGAAGCGTGTTTGCTCATTTCTGTATGGTTGCCTTTGAAAAGTGTTGGAGCATAAATGGTTGTTTCCAATCCTTTCACCTGCTTGTGACTCCACACTTTTTCCATAACTGTGCCAGTTTGCCATACAAGGTCACTCACATCCTCACAGCACTCTTGAAAGCAATTTCTTTAACAAGTCATGCCTTAGTTTTTACTGCTAAAATAGTGCTCATATGAAGAAAACCATAACCAACAGAATAATTCTTACCGTGCGTTAGTATTGATGGAATCCCTGTGACTGTTCATGTTAGCATCAATTCTTCAGGAAGAATACAACTTTCAGACGCACCTCCGAGGTGTGGTGTAAATTTAATTACGCAGGTTCGGTGGAGCAGGGAATAAACAGGTCCCATTCCTGCTCAGACTGGAAATGAATGGAAAGAATCCCCTTGACCTAGACATGTAGCAAATCTTAACGAGGTACATAATGGAAATAAACCAAGACCAGTACTTTATATCACATTCTTTGCAGTTCCTTTTTGCAGATGTTATCCCAGCTACATGCGCAAAGGACCTTCTTCTGTTGTATAGATGCCAGAAGTGAAACAAGCCACTACTCTGACCAGAATAACTTCGAATTAACAAATAAATCAAGATCCCCAGTGGTAAGTGTCTGTAATGTATATTTTTAACAGACTGTACAGTATTACATGAGAAAGGGGAAAATGTATGACAGAACATCAAAAGAAACTTAGAGATTTAAAATTGCAGTAGATTAGTAGACAAAGGTTTGTCTGAGAGAGCAGTGCAATGAATTTTAAATCATTCATTGAAAAGTAAAATCCCTGAAAACTGATATGGAAATATAAGTGGAAATGGCATCTAATACTATGAGGAAAAGAAAGTGTCCTCTGTCAAATACACAATGAAAAGATTTAGTCCACCTCCCTGGGATAGTTTTACTTTTCTGGTCATTAAATTGTTTAATGGGTCTCCAGAGACCACCATTTCTATGTCCCAGGACAAACATCAGAAGTTTTATCAAACTGTGAAAGTCTAAGTAGTCCCCTGGGAATAAAAAAGCAAGTCATAACCACAAAGTTATATATGTGAAAAATCTGTTATAAACCCTGGAATTTTAACTTTTTGATGCTGAATTTGCTGCAAAATACTTCCCATGTGCTTAGGGCAAATCCTTTTGTGGAGAACTGTTGGAGAACTTTCCATGAGCTAAGCTTAGATAGATAATATCTCAACCCAATATGCTTTTCTGACAAGTTATGTAATATATGAACTCTAAAGCTGATGAGTTATATACATTTGTAACATCCTACATAGAACAAAATTACAAGTCTGAAGTAATATAAAATTATACATAAATAAGGTCGTCAAATCAAAACAGTAGGTACAATTTGAGCCTTGAGCTGAAACAAGGTTAATCAGAATATACGTTTTTTCCCTTCTGTTTGGACTATAGTTATGATGCTCTCTTTCATCATCGCACAGAGCCTAATGCTGATGCACTTACAAGGAACACTCCTCAACCTGCAAAAAAGGACTTTCATTAACATAAAACTGCAAATTTTGTCATAATACCATGAACATACATCAAATAACATGGAAGTAATTGTCATTTCTTTGTATAAATCCTGATATTATCTTCATCCAAATTCAGTGACCCAAAGGGTCAAATTCACCTATGATACCATTCCATGAAAGCCAAGAGAGCTGGTGTCCTTATACCAGGAATTTGACAATTGGATATTAATTGGTTGTCTCTTGCTTGCTGTGTATTATTTTCTGTGTATTTATTGATTGTGTTCTGCAGTGGGGGTACGCTGAGAGTCTAGTGTCTCTGTACAAAGCACTATTCAATTTCGAGACATCTGCAATTCTTTTATCGAAATTCTGCTTCCTTTTCTTTGAGACCTCCCTCCTTTGAGAGAGAACTGTATTTTTGCTACTAGTCAGAAATGAACGTTCACCTTTATTGTTTGCAGTACTTTAGTAGTTCACAAGAGAATGAATGGTAACATATTTGTGTCAAGTATTGCTGTATGATGTACAATGCTTCATTTTAGCAATCATCTCTGAGAAAGACCCCTATTCTGCTAGTCACAAGGTGATTTGGGGTAGGGTAGAACTGTGACTGAAGCTGGAATAGTTCTGGGTGACATGTATTCTCGAGTAAATGGTAGATACAGGAGCAGAGCACCAGAGATGATATTTCCAGTAAATTAAAGAATAAAGATGGCATGAGCAATTTAAATATTATTTATAATTGACCTTCACGTCTGTTTTTAATATTCAACCTGCTGAGTGTTTAAAAAAGCAATTAAAAGTCCCATATAATGTTAAAACCCTTGATAAATGTAATAAACAAATGACATATTCAAAAGAGAGATTCTATGTCCCATTAGGAGAGAGAAAGAAAGATGAGAGCAACATATGGCAGTATAATTAGCATGATTAGGGAAGCACATCAACCGAATTTATGCTGCAGGGAAAATGTAATAAGAAACCAAGACACTTTCCTCACTGCCTTGAAAACTGAAAATATCGCTCTCTGAAAAGAAGATGCATAAAAGCTCTCTGGCATTTAAAGCTGTAACTTGTGTTCTTCTGTCATTATTAAAGATGCACACAGCCATCTGCAAACCATTTATTTTTTGCAGAGTTCACATTGTCCCATTGCTTTGATTAATAAGGAGCAATATTACACCTCAGCTGCTTTTCAGAAAGATGCTATTTTGGAAACCTAATTAATACTCATTCCACAGTTAGCTTGAGGTGTTCGTTAGTGCCAGATACTGAGTTCTTATTTGTTTCTCATTATGTGGAGAGTACTGCTTCTCAATGCCAACGTTTTTGTTTTGAATTTCGGAATAACCTTTCGACACCCCCGCTTCGCACAGCCCTCCCTTCAGAAGAGCTAATAACACCTGTCATCATTATTTTAACATGCCTATTATGTCTCTTGAAGACAATGTGGGCTATTTACATAGACAGACTATCCCAATGCACAGCAAATATCCCTGCCATTTTCTGAATAGTTGGGCCAAAGAAAAAAGCAAAGCTTAGAAACTTGACAATGCAATTCAAATCTCAGCTTACCACTAAGGGTCAGAATATACTAAGCAAATGAATCATTACATAATTGAAATGGAGTATGTTTGGCCTAGCAAATATATAAAATATTTTTTCTGCCCTAAAATGCCCAGATTATTTAATAAATTAAAGAAACAAACAAAAAAAGACCCTCAAAATAGCCCTATAGCAGAAATACAGACATTGAACTTCTGTAAACTCCATCATCTAACTTTGCTATAATTGGAGATTAGTAGGATCTTTACAATTCGTCTGAGGTTTCGTAGAGGATACATAAGTATCTTGCTTGAGATTTGCACAAAGTGCTGCTGTCCTCACTGGAGTAGAAAGGAGAGAATACAGAAAACCAGAGGAGACATTTAGCATTCATTTTGTTTCCAAGCATAATGCTCTGCATGAAAAGGTCAAATGTACTTGCAGGTCGGAAACCAACAGAACTGAAACTCTTACTGCAGCTCACCATTGTGCTGAGCTGCTAAAGGAAAAGAAAAAAGAGAACAGCTGAGAGCCTGAGAGCACCAGCGTGGATACCACAGGAGAGGAAGAAAGGGGAGCATATGCACTTACATTGTAAACCCAGGGTTAGGAGATATATGATGCCTTATATATACTGCAGGAATAATGTCCCTCATAAAACCCCTTGTGTCTCAGTCTGTGAGAGAGAGAAAATGAGGGGATGAACCCTGCACTGAACTACGGACATTTCATTGTACAATGCCAGCTGCCAGGCTTGTGCAGAAGCAGCCCCACAGCCTACACAAGACAAATTTAGGTATTGTATTCTGTTACCCCCTCTGGGGTCCCACCAGCAAATGATGTCAGGGTGGATCCATAGTAAAATCTCTGCAACAATTCCTGTCCCTTTGCCAGAAAGGAGGAGGCTATTGTGGTACTCAGACATGTTCCTTGCATAACCTTGGGTCAAGAAGAGAGAAAGAAACAGGCTTATAAAATGATTAAACTCAGGTGGAATATTTAGAGAAGGGGATAAGGCCTGGATTTAGGGGTGCATCTAAATACTGACATGGCTATCTGAGGCTCTTACTGGACCTTGATGCTTCTGCTGGATCATGTCTGTGAAACAAAAGTGTTGTCCTCTCATTGCTGCAGTAACAATCCTCGGAACACTTGTATCCAGTTCAGACTAAATCTGTTTGTTGAGCTTTTGTCCTATTATTTATGAAATGCAATCATCCTCAAGTCCAACAGTCGTCCTGGAACAGGTTGTTCGGTGATGAATTCTCGAAGCTCTTATCAGGTGTTTTTCATTGCCTTTGAAATGTTGAGATTTCAAAGTGTTCAATACCTTGTCTTGGTATCAAGTATATTATAAATCACATATATTTTTCTCATTTGCCTGTAAGTCCTAGACAGTCCTCATCTGAAGCCTGTGGATACTAATAACCAGCAAAAATCCATTAATATCCAAAGCACTTTATTAGCTGGCAACATAGAATGATGGTGCAAGGTTAAACACCAATGACTCTTTTACAACTGTGAGTAAGTACTGTGGCAAAGAGCAACTATGTGAAGAGCCTGGTGCTGTGCAAAAACAAAGCTTTGGCAAAGCTGGGACCAGGACACAGCTCTTCTTTGCTACTGATGCAGTCCTGACTTTGGGCTGTAGAAATGGGTTCTGAAGGGTCACTTCCTTTTTTTGTTCGTTTGTTTGTGGAGTAAGAAGCCCTCGGTCCTAGAAGTCCTGTAGTTGCTTCTGTACAACTGAAGAATTCTTCTTTTAGTCCTTGCATATCCATTCTAAGCTGGAGTCATAAATCCTGTTTGCAGTGTTACTACAGAAAACATCAACAAAGAGGACAGATACAGAGATAGAGATGCAGGGCAAAAAGATGGCTCCCAAATATAAAGAAGCACTTCTTGGCAGATTCAGTTCTCTGAAGGTCTTCATGGAAGACCTTGGATTAAGAGTGAAATTACCATGCAAGGCACAGACAAAAGGCTTTGTGTTGTCATACATTTCATTTGCTTATTTTTTTTAGCTCAGTGCTTTAAAAGATACATAAAGCAGTGGAAAGTTAAACTGATTCTACAACTTTGTATCAATGGCAAATGGTTAACAAAAAAACAAAAGTGAATTGGTTTAAGAATTGACCATTGATAAAAAAGGAAATGATCCATCAAGTGCGACTTTGAAGCAACATTGTTTTCCTTCACCTTATTTCATTTTATGCCATAGAGTGTGAATAGTCTAACAAATGAAAACTTTGGCATGAACCATACCAAACATCTGACAAAGACCCTAAGGCTCAGACACTTCAGTTACTCAGACACCACAGATTGACATGCTACCATTTACTGTCTGAAACTGTCACAAACACAGAGCACTGTGGCTCTCTTTCTCAGAGAAGGCTGCACCCTGTGCTTGCTGCAGGTGACAAAGGTGAATATCACCATCTCCCACAGCTCAGATGGTGCACCAGATTCTACTCACAGGTCTTGCACACTCCTATATTTCCTCTGACTCCCAAACTGAAACGATTTCTAATGCTTCCGGATAAAAATGATCATGCATAAAGAGAAATCATTTTGTCTGATGTGACTAGGAAGCCTCAGGCTAAAAGCAAGGCAAGGAATTTAAGCATTGCATATCCAGGTACCACAGAGAAGTGTGTCTTTGCATCCTTCTCTAGACTGAGAGTCACCTCTGCTGACTTTGTTTCTAACTACATTACTGCAGGTAACTCTAACAATACAGGCAGAAGCTGCCCTTAACCAAAAGGATCATTTTATATAAACATTTCTCTGCACACTAGACAAACCCACTGTACTATATACAATCATGTCTAAATTAACATGTTTATTTTGTATCTTTTAAATCGGTTTTCTTTACAACAGGCCTTAGAGTACAGCTCACACACAGTAGTTAAGCTCTGGTATTACTGACATCAAGTCGCTAACACATTTGCAAATTACATTTCTAAATCATAGAAAATGAAAGAAAAATTACTTTAAAATAACTGGTTTATCTTTGAGTGTAAGGATCACAGAACACATTTGCAGGTGGCTGAAAAACCCAGCCGAGGGTGCTCCCCAGGGAGCCCCGGTGCCACTGGCATGCCGAGCGCTGCGGTGCAGGGACGCAAGCAGTGGCGAATGGTCTGACGCACTCATGGCTGTGCAGTTCAGTTACTCTCTGTGATGAGGCTCGAGGCAGCTCCACGCTGTTTAATGGCCCCACTCTTCTTCCCTTTCACTAACTGCCTCTTCTTCCTCTGGAAATGCTGAATCGCTCTGACTCTTCAAATGCTTAATCCCTGAAGATATAGAAGTCATGGTTAAAGTTGTGTTAGTTTGCATCAGACATTTTTTTCCTAAAGGAAATAAAAACAAAATCCCAAACAGCAAGTTTATTAATCCCCATACTGACTCTCTTTTTCACACACCTCTTAGTTCAAACAGTACTATTGTCTATATTACTTGAATATAGGCTCTTAGGAAATTTAGCACGTTTTGTTCAAAAACAGCGCTGAAAGATGCCTTGTAGAACAGAACAGTATTTGCTTCTCTTTTTTCCTTGATAATATGAGCATTGCCCCACACAAGTAAGTTAAAAGTATTCAAGACTCAGACTATGATTTCAATTTGAACTTTTTTTGGAGACTTGATTTGCTGAAAGTCATCACTTACATGGACCCAGTGACCCACTGTCCCAGCTTCCCATGTGCACCAGAGATGTTCTCCAGCCTGTGTCCCCACAGTGGGCACATAACCTGCAGAGCTGTCCTGATTTAAAGAGTACTGCACCCAACAGAGAGGGAACTGCTGGTGCCAAAGTCATGATTGGATCATTTTTCCCATTAAAAATATATTCTGTTGACCTCCAAATACCATGTGAGGCTGGATGAAAAGGGAGAATACCTATCATGTGATATTTGAAAGTTTAGGTTTGATGAAAGTTGTGAAGTTCCTCCTGCTGGGTGATTTCAGTCATCGATTGAAGTAGCCTCTCTATAATTAATCAAATTGCAAGGTTAATTTCCCTGTCCCATGTTCAGTACAAGCAAACAAGCCTCAGTGAATGGGCCCAATCCCTTCTCATCTCTGCCTTGGTGCGATAGAAGAATTCAAGCTAAAAGAGGAAGCAAAATCAAGCTAAAAAGATGTCAGAGAGGAGAGAGCAGAGATGAAGGGTTGTTGTTATTAAAAAGTCTAATCAGAAAATGCACGAGTTTAGTTCCTGGGTCCACTGGTTTTTTGACAGAAAACAATGTAGGAGGAACATAGTTGTTAGTCAAAAATGCATGATTTCAACAAAACATAAGCTTGAATTATGTTTTTTGGTGTCATTACTGCTGTAAAATGAAAACATCACAGATCATACATATGCACCATTTCTAGTTTTCAGGAAAGAATGCTTCCTTTATGCATTAGTTCCTCTGTTTCTTGAGAAGGTGCTGCAACCCATCTGCTTTAGATAACCACAGCTGGATAATCAAACACCTCCCTGTCATAGCACTTAGAAACAATTTTCAAAGAGGTGTACCCTTACGTGATACAGGGCAAGTTCCCAATTACCTCAAATTGTGAGTAAGAGAAATTGATGGTGTGTGTCCAAGAGTCATGGCCCCAAGATCACTTAATCTGGAGGTTCCTACACTTCACTACGTCCACACCACTCCAAAATATGGGATAATTTTTTCCAAATACATCACTTAAAAAAAATTTCAACATAAGTTATTCCAGTTCTACAATGTTACCAATAGCTGAAAACAGGATCTTAACAATGGGCTGCACAACAGGAGTGCCGCCAGCTCCACTCCCAACAGGAGCCCATCACTGCTCTGTTCTGGGCTCTGGCCTCCCCTTTCTTTCTTCTTTTTATTTTTTTTTTCACACAGACGACAGTAATTTGTTCCCTGGGAAACTGTTGTTAAGATGCAAAACAAGCAAATAAATTAATGCTCCCAAGCCACTGTACTTGTAAGTGTGCTCTGCAATAATCAAACCATTTCCCATTAAATAACTGTAATACATGAAGAAACGCTTAGGGTGCTCAGCTACCACCAAGGTAGGCTCTTTAGCAACACACTTTAGTAAGACGAACACTAAATATGATTTTACCTATCTATAGGTTAATGGATGTTCATTTCAAAATGGTATTTTGTTTACAGGGCAAATTTGTGTCCTATTTTTTACCTCTGGGCTGACAGAGCCATTTCTTGCACGTTCACAGTACCTGTCTAACAACTACTATTCAGTACTTCAGACAGGAATTGCTAGGATCCAGCATGCATCATTTTTAGGGAGTTTTCAAAGATGAAAAGGAGGCAAAGCAAAGAAGGCGTATGATATGCAATTAGTATAACAAAGCTTGTGGAATGGTATTTTAAGCAGGAGTATTGGTATTTTAAGCAGGAGAATGGTATTTTAAGCAGGACTTTTGGCTATATGGTTTAATAGCAATATACAATGTGAAAATTGCAGGAAATAGAAATTACATTAATGAACATTCCTTGTTGATTTTCACATAGCAGGCAACTATCAGCCTTATTATAATGATTTTGTTATAACCTCTGTTCTGTGGCCTGCCTTCACCTCTGTCAGTCATTTAATACTACAGTGCCATTTGGAAATAAAGACTCACAGGGTCTCCTGTGCTGAACAATAAGTGCACAAGACTTGAGGCTGTCATTAGCCTCAAGATGTTCTGACAGCATCAGATTGTCAGAATTAACTAACTCTGTGTGTGGCACAATGAAATAAGATGGTCAGCTATGCAACAAGATAAATTACCGTGATTCAATGGACAGGTAATGACATTCCTGTCAGTAACATTCACACACATGACAGAAAAAGCTGATGGCTCTCCTGAAAAGATACATTTCATGCACAAAGTGTCAGACTTCTATAATGCAAAAAAAAAAATCTGGGGTAATAAAAAAAGTAAAATGATAGCAATTGTACTCTTAGAATAAAAGCATATCTAGCCACATAATATTGCAGTAACCCACACTGGCTGCCAAGTGTGGTCAGAAGGCATTGGAGCCAGGCGTGCCCAGGAACACCCTGGCAGTTCAGCCGCAGCTCCTGCTCACCTAAAACAATTCAGTAAAAGAAGCTGTTACAGTGGCTCTCAAATGTTGCACCAGCAGGGTTATACAACCTGTGTGCCCTGTCCTTTGTCAATACAAAGCAAATGATAAGCAGATAGCAAGATGGAGCTCTATTCACAGAGTTATTTTTTTCTAAGTTGGATCTATTCAGAGCCAGTATCTTTGTTTAGCAATAGCTGAACTGTTTGCTGAAAGGTTACATTCTGCTAGAGACTGAGTGAAAACTTAATCCGCAGGCCACCCCAACCATTTTCACAACTGCTACTATGGTAACATTAATTTATTAGAAAGAGTATTTCCTTCTCATATTTTCAATCTTTATACATCAGTAACACGGTTCATGCCCTCAGCTTTCTCAAATAGTAATCGAGAGGCACCAGAACACTGTTGTTTGGAGTTTGTTTTATTCAAACGATGTGATGAAGCACATTAGTAAAGATGAGAAACAAATATAGACTCTAAGATTTTACTCACAGAAAAAATAAAATAAAGCCAGGCTACTTGGGGAGATATATGGGGTATATTTTAGAAGATATTGTTTGTAGGAACAACAGATCCAAGGTAGCAACATCAAGTCAATAGTTCCACATAAACTACACAAACTTCAGAATATCATCTGCAAACAGGGAGGACTGCAAATACTGATCCATGGAGACACTGTCTCATCAGTGTCCCGTGTTCCAGGAAGCAGATAACTCCAAATTTGTGGACACCCTTGCACTCCTTAAGCATTGTGCCTGCACCATCTTGAAGCTGTTTTGTTTTGCTCACTGCTCTGCCCAGCAGCCCAGGTTGCCCTGCCTGGCTCTCCCTTCACATGCAGAAGTGGCTTATGGGATCTGAGCTGTCCCGCTGACCCCACTGGTCCCCAATCTCCACTGCTGCTCTACAACATCATGCCCTGGCTGGGGCTTTGCTCTTCACTGGTCGATGTTCTTCAGGCAATCTGACAGCAAAGCCCCCCCTTCCAGCACAAAGGTTGCCCCTTCTCACCTCTCCCTGGCAACAATTTCATACCCACAGCAAACACATTCTGCCTTAAAATAAAGCCTGTCTGAACACTGCCTCTTGGTCTCTTCACCCATCCCTCACCCCACACCTTTTTATGCTTCTAAAGCCAGGAGGTCAAGAATTGTTTTTTTCTCAAAGGACTCATATTTCACTGCAGGTAATTTAATCTAATTAATGCTCATGAATAAACCGTGAATGCCAAGCCATATTCAGCAGCCGTGCACTAATACACTTTGAACTGGCAATTCTTTTTAGATGAAGTCACTCCCTCAAAGCATATTTCTATATTATTTATAAATTATGAGTGCAACTGGGACAACTTTCTGGCATTTTTGCAGTCACATAATAACATCTATGTTGTTTAATCAACAGCTGTCTTTTTGCTTCTCTGCATCTGACCAAAGCATCAGATTAGAAGGCTAAGCAGTGTTACTCAATATGAAATAACCGAATAATCCTGAATTAAATATCTCCTGGAAGAA
>VWZY01008407.1:1571627-1614603 GCA_013399075.1 Chloroceryle aenea
AAAAAAAAAAAAAAAATTTCTTATGTTTAACTTGAATTTCCTGTGTTTCAATTTGTGCCAATTAACTCTTGTCTTCTCATTACACACAAGTTCCTCATTTTCTAGCACAGAGAAGTATAGCCAAGGGAATTGTTCCTATCATTTCTGCTTTATAAGACATAACTTGTAAAGATTGCATCTGGAAACTAACTGCACAGAAGAGGCAATGTGAAGGGCAGACAGATTGCCCTAGTTTTCAACGTTGTTCCCAGTGTTCAACACAGGCTCTTCAAAATATCCTAAATGTATGCTGGCCCCTGAGGACCTGGGTTTGTAGGCTGCAGCTATAAAAGACACTAAAGAGGCAGAAGGCATCTCTGGACACTGACCAGCCATTAGCCACGTCCCTAGTTTTGTCTATTCCAACTAGCTCCTACCCCAAAAATTCCCAGCCTGGTTTAGGCAGAAGCCAGACATCATTTCCAATGGGCATTTTGAACGATCTCTATACTTTGCAAGTATAAAAGGGTCTGCAGCATGGAGGTGAGCTGTGTGGAAACAGCTTTTAAGCAGGTGTAGCTGTGGGACCTTACACTACCTGAGCATTTTGCAACTTGACTATCTACCTTGTTCTCCAAAAAAATACTCTTAGGCCAAGAAAAGAATGCCTAGTTGCCTTCTCTCATGTAACAGGTTTGTAGATTTTTAAAAATGCTCAGAAGCAGTGGGCTTGACCTTGAATACGCCTCTTCAGGCTAACCGATACAATCCATGTGATTTCTCATCATTTCTACCTGCTTAACTTCCTGATCAAGTCTGAGACTCTGCAAGTATGTTTGTGTGCTGAAGTCTTCTCAGACACACCAGCTGCTCTGGAGGAACAGGGATAGCACAGCTTTGCATAGGTTGGTGCAGCTGCTGAGGGGACACACTGAGATTTGATTTCAAAGCTAGAGAATAAAAAACATAAGATCTTGCAGCATATAGCAATCTCCAGAGGTTTATGTGAGGTCCTGAACAACCTGAAAGCAAGGTGGGAGACCATCCCGGACAGGTGGCCTTGTCCACCAGCCAGGCAGGCAGCCTGGCAGGGTGTGAGGAACACCAGCGGTCATTAGGAGCTTGGCCCTGTGGAGCTGAGCTGCCTCGGCAGCAAACCGGCAGCAAACCAGCAGCAAAGCAGGAGCAAACCAGCTGGTGCTGTTTACCCACTAGCAGGAGCTCCTGCTGTAAAGTTCATCCAGATGCAGGCTGATGCCTTTAACCCATAAGAGATGGTTGGTGATCTGTTAAATCCTGCTCCTGCAGCCAGCAGGAAAGGAAGGAAGCAGGTACCTCTGTTGGTCCTAACCAGGGGCTGAACTGTGCTCTCTCACACATGCTGGTCAGGGGCAGGTGGGAAGGGAGACTCTTCCCCTCCACCAGCAGCTGGGAAAACAGTAACCCACACAACATCAAACTGGAAACATGCAGAATGGTTCTGCAATACTGTCCAACCACAGTGACTTCAACAGGAGATGGAGAAACAGCATCACTTTGCTATAAGGAACAATTTTCGCAGTTTAAGGGTACAAATGCCTTAAATCAAGAGAGACAAAGCAAAACATAGTGATCTATGGTGTTTTGCACAATAATATCAGTGGGTTCTCCCACCCCTAAAAAAAAAAATGCAAACTAAATTTAGTTTATAATGCTTATGCACAGTCAGGATGTTTCTCTGTTACATAAATTCACCAAAAACAAGATCCTAGTTTAGACATCAGAAGAGGACTGGGACAGTCAGTCAGTCTCTGCGCTGATCTTTTGGTAGAGAAGAAAAGGAGAAAACAGTGAAAGAGTTTTTTTGACATTTTTAGTAATATTTTAAATTTAAATGTTTTCATTTTAACTCATTAAGCTTACTGACAACTGAAACCCCATCAAAGTCTTACATTTAAGTTTTTGGAATTCTGGCAAATTAAAACTCAATGTTAAGAAATCAATTATTCAGCATAAAATTCAGTTACCAAAAACTATTTGCATTACTGTAGATAAAACTGGTCTCACTTTGCTGTTGCCATAGGCACCAAAACATCAGGGGCAAAATCTTAAATGGCTCTTTATTGTGTGAGTGACTTGAGCCTGAGAGAAACAAACCTCTTCTGCTTTGCCTAAGGCATCAAAACACCCCAGAGCCTGCATGCAATACAACCAGAATGTAATTACACTGTGGAAGCATGTTATCTGGCACTCATATAAACAGTCACAGTCTGAAAACAAGTATTGCTCTCACTTTTTCTGGAAAAAACAATCAAGAATATCAGTTTACGCACTTTTGCTGTGGAAAACATAGACAAATTACAGAAAAGTGATACTCTAAAGGTTTAGACACATTCATTGATTCTGTAAAAATGAGTTTTAACACTATATTTACTTTTGATTTCACTGAGTTTGAAGAAGGTCAGGCTGTAACCACTAAAATTGCTAGCATGCAGCTGAAATGTAGTAATAACCTTACAGGTTTTATCTGGAAATTATAAACTGCAGTCAGGCTTTAACGTAATTCCATTCTTTCTCTTATAACCATTCTTGCCATTTTGTAGTTCTCCAGAAATAGTGGTAAGGAACTACACCCACGTGTCACCAGGGGGAGCTTGCATGCCAAAAATCCCTTTGCTTTTTTTTTTTTAATAACTCGGGTTTTGCGGGGATTACAAGGAGATTACAATCTGAATTTACGTATTTTTTCCTCATTTCTGAAAGAAAAGGAAAAACTTGCTGCCTGCCTTTCCCTTTGGAGGGGATGGCTACCTTGTGGGTACTGTAGCTTCTGTTATTCTGGGATAAAAGCAACCACTTGCTGTCTCCTACTGTCATTCGGCCGCTTTCTTCAGGGGTGTTTCACTGTTTTCTGTTTTCACCATTTTCCATTTAACTGGCCTCATCCTTCTCGAGTCTAATGTCTCAGGTTGGACACAGACCCAGCTAGACTTGGTAGATGTGCATGAGTTTCTATGCCTTAACTGGTACAGAAGTAACCCTTGTGTGTCCTGTGTTCTTGTCACCTGGAAATATGTTATTTCTGTGAGCAGCCCATGAACCTGCACTGTTTCCAGGGTTTACCAGACATGTTTAGATATACTTCTTGCTGTGTGTGCAACATATGCAGTAAAGCTGTACCTTGATCTGGGAGATTCACAGCAAACATTTCGGGGTTTTTTTGCTTCTGAGCAGTCATTGAATCCCACAATTCCTTCAAATGTATTCTTAAAAGTAGTTAAGATTGCTCAGAGACTGCTGACAATTTACTCTGGCTATAAAAATACCTACAGAACAACACAGGTTCACAGGTTGGGTGAACGCTGAAAAACCTGAAAAATCCTCCCACTGTTTCAAGACAAACTAGCAGCTGCAACAGATGAGAGCTTTTTAAACAACATCCTTCTGGCCCATACAGCTCGCAGGAAAATTAATCCCTTTTCAGATCCATATGCTTGCTGCAGTATTTCCTGTGTTTTCTTGGTCACAAACATAATTCATGTGAGTGTTCAGTCCTAGCTGCAGGCCTGAGAGGATGTGGTTGAAATCTTCAGGCTGCTCATGTTCTTGTCTCCATGCCAAAGCTCTGGTGAATGGTTTTGGGAACTGTGTGTTCCTGCTAAACTGGGCAATGTTGTATCGCAAGGGGTGAAAGAAGGGAGAAATTGTTGGGGGGGAAGGAGAACCACATGCCTGCCTTCATAAAATTTTTGGTTTTCAATAAGTTCAAACTAATAGGCATCCACTTCAAAAGGAAAACAAATATCAAATTGTAAAAAAAAATGGACCACATCCCCACCACAAGAAACCAAACACAGATGGTGCCTAAGAATCAGAAGCAAGTTTCTCTTAGCCTAACTACAGAAATAAGGATCACATTTTTCAGAGACAGATATCACATACTACATGGACATTTACTTGAGTCAGAGTGAAACCTGATGGCAGAATGTAAAACAATGAATGGCAAGCTATTGCCTATGGAAGAGCAGCTTGTGGGCAGGAGCTGCTCTCAAGGAAATCACTGCAATTTTTCAAACCTCCCAGCTCCCTGGTCCCAGGCTAAGTGAGCATGGTTGGTGGGCTTTGAGCCTGTGCCTACTTACATATCTGCATAAGGACCAGCACGGTTGATGGAGTCTCAGCTGGAAGGTCATGGGATGATTTTGTTGTCTCAGGCACTGCTCAATGCACAGTGGTGCCACTCACATTATACAAATTCACTATTAACCTTGGGTTTGTCTGTTGCTTGTCATGCTGACATGCAGGGTAAATTAAATGAGACATGAGCCCACACAGAATGGAATCTTTTTAGAAAAATACTTAGAGAAGTACCTCTGTATTTATATAGTGTACTTTTCTCTATCTTCAGAACACCCTCATATAAATTGAGCACTGTCTCCCCTTGCTGTGTCTCCACTTGACAGCCCCACTGCTTGGTCATAGGAAGATTGTGCTTTCCCCAGCAGGGCTGATTTGTGGCACAGGGCTGAGGAGGGGTGAGGATCTGACAAATATACTTGCCCGTGCTGTATGCATGATCCTGCAGCTCCTGTACTGAGCCTAGATTTCAAACACTGAATGGAAGCAGCAACATGTAATCTAGGGCTTCATTCCATTATCTCGCTTGTGATCAAATCCACAATTTTAAATGCTTTAGATGAAACAAAGGGGCAATTACTGTTTATTACAATAGGACGTGCTGGAATCAGTATCTGCCATGTGGCTTGGTTGTTAATCTCCAGTGCAGAACACACATCTAAAGCCAGGAAATAAAATTTAATGCCCTGAAAAATGGCTGGCTTCATAAGAATCTTGCATCTTTTCCTACAAAAATATTATCTTTTCTTCAAAAGCTGTTTCTATTCAGAACACAACACTGCCAAAATCTTTGGAATTTCACTATAAATATGGTTTGTGATACAAAGTAACCAGAACACCACGTGTTGCCCTTTCTGGGCTTTCTACTTCATATTTTAAAATAAGTACTAAGCCTCCCACATTCTCTTTCTACAATATTTTATGTTGTTATCTCTTTAAAGATTGACTTTTTAATGTCTTCTGTTACTACTTAGAAGCAGTGAATAATACAATGATGTTTACATTACTCTATATTTAGCACAACAATGCTTAAAATATTTTTTTTAAGTCATAAGTACTGTTTTACGGGCAGTTATAAGGTTGCCCTTCTATCATAAAAACAAAGTCATACCCTTAGAAAGAGGCCAGTTTAGCATTCATTGTATGAAGATAGAACGAGCTATCAGATATGTGGACTTCATGCTGAACCAAATTAAGTCAGTGCAAATACTCCCCTAGACTTTTGTCTGGGTTGGATCAGGCCCTTAAATCTCACATGGCAATATTAGCACTCAGCGTAATCTTTTCTTTTTCACAGGCCAGGTAATAATGGCAGATGGCAAGTTGTAACACAAACATCCCAGTTTTGCTGTAGAACAGATGTCAAGCCTAGTCTCCACTGAACACCTCAGCCTTTCTAAAGGTACTGTGGTATTTATTGTAGCCAAGGCCAGAGCCATTTTGAAGCAGAAGCTGACAGCTGTGTGAAATGAAATGTATTCAAAGCTGCCAAGAGTAAGAAATTAAATACAGACTATGGCAGTGTCTGCCAACTTTTGGGGCAGTAGCAGAACAGTGGCAGCCAACTGAACTTGAGATGGCAGCAATGTAATATATCCCATTCACCAACTCGGTGATCCAATAATTAATTTAGCTTAGCAGTCTCTTTTTGTTTGTACCCTGTGATAGGACGAGAGGTAATGGTCACAAGGTGAAACACAGGAAGTTCCACCTCAACATCAGGAAAAACTTCTTCACTGTGAGAGTGACAGAGCCTAGAACAGGCTGCTCAGAGAGGCTGTGCGGTCTCCTTCTCTAGAGACTTTCAAGACCCACCTGGATCTATTCCTGTGTGGTGTGTCCTAGGTGTTCCTCCACTGGCAGGGGGGTTGGACTCAATCACCAGAGGTCCCTTCCAACCCCTACCATTCTACAATTCTATGATTCTTTCTCTTTTTAAATTGTATCTGCTATCATCATACTACTGTACAAGTCTGAGGAAGGAAAGAGCAGGGTAGATGGAGTGAGGAAAAAGAGACCAAGCTCTCTTGGAAAAGAGAGCCACGAAATTTGTTCAAGGCCATACTACATTAAGTGGTGTGGTTAGGTGGAGGTGCAGTCTGACTAAGACGTGGGTAAGAATGGTATATAAATGAACAGAAGAACTAGTTTTGAAACCAAAGGTGCACCTTTCTTTTGTGACCTGGTTTACACAAAAGGAAAAATAATAATACAAGACTGCAGGATTAATTTCCTTTTCCCAATGCTTCAGGGAGTTCAGGCACCCATGGGACTTGCACCCATGAAACCAAATGCACTGATGGTGTTTTTGTCATGTCACAACACATGAACAATTAAGGGCAGTGTGCACAAATAATGAGGCAGAACTTTGCCTCATTTGGCTGCTTGGGTTGTTACCCAAGAAATAACATATTGAGACAGATCTTCTACCCAAAAGGAAGAGTCTGAAGAATGGATGTCACCAGGCTAAAGAAGAAATGGTGCTCCAGGAACACCGCAGCACTGCAAAGGGATTAGAGGAGGACTTGGCCCTGACCTTGGGGATTGCTTCAGCTACTGGATAACACCTGCTTTTGTGGAGCAGTTCTAGCCATCTGCCTAGTGTATATCACAGCCCTTTAGCTCACTGGAAAAGCAAGGTCTGAAATACACATTCAGGACTGAGAGGATAGTGGAAACCTATCTCTTTCTCTTGTTTTGGCCTCACACTCACATGCAGCACATTATTCTAAAAAGACCATCATTGGAGAAAATGTAACATTGGGAAAATGTAACTCCCTGAGCCAAAGTGATTTACTCACATAGAAAAGTCTGACTGAGCACCAGTTCAGTCTGTGAATTTTCACAAACCCGGCCTTGGTGTGCAGAAAGCTGTGTAGAAGGTGTTATGTTGTAGCTAGTATTAATTTCTTAAAAATTAAGTTTAAGCCACTGTATGAAGCAGAAATTACACAGACACAGTATTTACCTTTAAAGTGTAATATGATGTTTCTTGTTCTTATGCTGGTGTGGTAAGTTAAGAGCTTCTAGAAAAGCTCTTCAACAGAGTTTGCCATATAAGAGGGAAGTCTGCAAAATGATAAAAGTTTCTTTAGCCACTGCTTAAGACTTACAAACTTCATTCCTCTGCCACTTGAAGTAAATTTAGCCTGAGATTTTTGTTCCATGACAATTCTCATGGGCTCCAAATTCAGTGCTTACCACACTAACAATAATCTTTTGCGTCTCCAGACTCTATCTGTGTTCCTTGTTAACCTTCAGTCACAAAGTAATGAGATACATCAGACATCATCAAGCTGGCCTAAGGGGTTACAAATTTGGATGAGGGCCACATACTGTACTAATTGCTTCTAATAAATTACATATTTCAGGAGGGACATCATGATTTTAATCATTTATTCTGCACGTTGTTTCCTTTGGAGAGAAGAACAAGCAGGCACTAAACAAGCTGATCATCTAAAATTCATGGCAGAAGCTAGAAGGAGCTCATTTAATATCAGTCTTCATTGTAAATACAAGAATTATGCATGTGTCAAATCCCTGAGTCTGAATACTTTGGGAACAGCCAGTAAATCCTGTTTGTTTTAATGAGTCAAACAAAAATGAAGTCTTTGAATGTTTCGTAAGAATTACAACTCAGATTTAATCTCATTTCAAATGTTGTAGCTGGGGCCTAGCTCCAGAAAAAGTCTTTTTTTCTATGAAAAGAAAAATGCACTAAAAGGGGAATTTAAAGGATTTATTTCCCAAAAGAATGAGAAGGAAAATGGTGAAATGCACCTTTCACCTCTGCGGAGAAAGACTTTAATTATGATTTGATGGCAGTTAATTGCAAAGGTGGTCCAGCAAACACAGAAAGCTGCAAGAACTTTCTTTAAAGCCTGCTGAAATTAGTAGGACTTGACACTGGTCTAAATAGCAGCACCCTGCAGGGTGAAGTAGGTTGAGTGAAGGTTTCCTACTTCCCTGACCTCTAGCACAGCCACACCAGTAGGCTCACTGATAATGAAAACCTCAGACCGCTTGGGAATGTGCACTTCCTTCACAGTGGGAGACCTTGATGGTATTTAAATAGCTCTAGTATTAATAGCAATAGTTGGTAGATAATGTGGAGACTTGAGAGCTCTAGGGAACAATGCAGGTTTGGGAACAGCTCAGGCTGTCTTCTGCTTGTCTTTGTAAACCTTGCTTCCTGTCACTTCAGTCTGTGTTTCCTTCCAGGGATGAACTGAGATCCCAAATAAAACATGACTATCTAGGTAAAAGGAAACCTGCTTCAGTACAAAATATGCTTTGAGATGAAAAGTTGCAGTTGTGGCTTTGAGACTCAAAAGTGCTTTTTTGATTTTTCAAGTGGCAATGAGCTGTGGCAGAAGTGCCATCACCTGGGATATGTGCAATCTGATTCTGTCTTGACAGTCTAAGCTGCCTTCCACTTGGTTCCTCTTTACAGGGAAGAGTTGTCACCCCATTTTAGAGTTCTCTGGCGAGTGTAAGTGCAAAAGGGTGAGAGCCATCAAGACTTCCAGAGGCTACTCTAACCCACTGACCAGATTAATGAAGTCTCTAAAGATGGTATCTGTGGGTGGATGGATGGATATTTGTGCCAAAGCAGTTAGATGTTTACTTTGATACAGAGAAAAAGGACCAAATGATTCCTATTGACTTTGTTATTTAGAGCAAGAAGCAGATTAGTAAATAGTAGAAAAGGAATTGAATGGATAATATTGCTTTAGGTAAAACTGATCATTATTCATATTCAGATACCTTCCTCTGATTCTTTCTATGGTGTATTTCATAGGAAGGTTCAAGGCAACCTCCAAACATAAGTAGAGGACTTTAAAATGAAAGAAAGTGATAATTTAAGATTAGCATACTAGATCATCAGAAGCTGTGGAAGGATGAGACAAACTGAAATTCACACATAGAAGTTCAAGAGTAACAGAAAGTGAAACAAACAGGGGAGATAGAGGTGATGAACCCTCAATTAAGAGTGCTGCTATACCTAGCAAAAATCTGACAAGAGGTAATTCACAACATACTGTAAACCTGATGGTTTAGTTTGGTGCAATCTTCAGATACCAACTTTTGCCAGCATTGCATGCTACATGCTCTCCTTCTCTAGAAACTTTCAAGACACGCCTGGATCTGTTCCTGTGTGGCGTGTCCTAGGTGTTCCTGCTCTGGCAGGGGGGTTGGACTTGAAGATCTCTACAGGTCCCTTCCAACCCCTACCATTCTATGATTCTACATAAGAGTATAGAATTAACAAACGCTGGTGTAGCACAGTTAGAAAAATAAATATTTTTGAAAGCAAAATGAAAAATGTCTTTGACATCTGTTAGGTTGGTAATATAATAGTAACAACAACATTACACCGAGCTGTTATCAGGTTTGCTATCTGATTTGCTGTCCAGATTACCACTAAAATCAATAGCTTTCACATTGATTTTTCCAGCACACTGTATTCCAGTAAAAAGAACAATGCTCTGAGATGAGTCAGCTATTTGCTCTGTCTGTAGGGACTCTGGTGCATTTTCATTTAGGAAAATAAAAGCAAGAGCCAAAGTACACACACATATATAGTAATAAGAACCTGCTTGTTGCACCATAACATGACACTGCCTCTGCAGACACGCGGGTTAGTAGAGCTTACTGCAGCAAATACAGACTTGCCTTGAGGTGGAACAAGCCATTTTATGGACACAACCAAAATATCTGGGGGCAGTCTTTGACTGATAATAATATCTTTCAGTTTAGGTGGCTTCTATGGCAGAGGGGAAAAATATGCCGATATTTATCTAAGAAGCTGATCTCCATATATTTATCATGATGTGTAGAACCTCAGCAGTACTGCTTTTTAATTTTTCATATATATTCCATGTATTTCGGTATTCTATGTAACATGTACTATAGCCCTAATACCGTAACTACTCATCACTATTGTCTGATGTTTTGCTCCTTCATTTGCACAGTATTTAGCTTAGGATCGTACCGCAAAATAATACAGCAGTGAGATCAATAGGTGTTATTGCTAACCCATGCAAAGCTTCTTCCTTCCACTAATTATTATAATTGACTGTAATAAACTCATTTCTAATATCCAGTACTCAAACTTCAGCCTATTTTGACACATAGGTCATAAGTCTTGTGTGGCACCTGAGTGATATTTTTGCAAGTGGTAGAGAACTGAGCTACAGAATGAGATTAATAAAACCGTCTGATATGGTAAATTACCTTCCTTTTTTGTTTTGCCAGGTAATAAATTGTGTTAAGAAGTAATGGAAATTGAGGTTGTTCATTATCTATCAAGAGATACCTGGCAAGATAGATTTTGGTCTGCAGTCTGAAAATAATCCCACACTGACAAGTGTCAGGTGGAAGTGCTGGTGAATCATCCCTAGATTTTGCTTCACTGCACACGCCATCAAGTCAAACTCTATTTGGAGTCATTTGTGAAATGAGGCCTAAATATACCTGCTCTGATCCCAGCTAATATTCATGCTGCTTTTACATTCACTCCAGAAAAGCATGTAAGCCCTTTAAACATTTACTGAGATTTCTCATTTCTCCTTATCATCACAAGAAAGGCTTCATCCTTCCTGTGATCAGATACCCAGATGACAATTTTCGCTACTCCTCTGTACACAGCTGTATGGAAAGGGAGGCAGAATATATGGGAGTGATGTAAATAAGAAACAAAGAGCTGTATGGGGCCAGCACTGTTAACACTTATGTATTAAAGGAGTTCTCTTCAAAGTTTGACATTGAATTAACTGTTACATCAAATGATATATGTATCGAGACTTAAAAAAAAAAAAAAGAAGCTTTAAAAAACCACTACTGCAAGTTTCTATGTTGAGGATAAATAGACAGTCAGTATCAGCAGATGGCCAGTGTCAGACAGTTACTTCGAAGTGTTGGAACAGCAATGGCTAAGCATGAACGCTTCACAGCTGTGCTGCTCATGGGCAGCGAGCTGTTTGCTCATGCCCCAGTGTTTCTTCTGCAAGAGAAGACTCAGGGCCACGGTGTGAGGGGCACATGCCCTGCCAGGGCCGAGACAGTACCTTCACAGTACCTTTGAGGGCAGGCGGGGTGAAGACGCTCTGCTTCCTTTGCTTGGGAGAGGCACTCTGGGACTGCAGGGAGACAAACACAGAGAGCCAGTGAGAGGTGGGCACGGGGAGAGTCTTCTGGCCATCGCGGCTCCCAGTCTCTCTCCACAGCTACTTTCAGAGGGTGCACACACCAGTCTGAGAAGTTTCAAAGAGAATGATATTATGTAAATCTGATGCCAGCTCCTGGGTTTTCATGAATACTGGGAAAACTATTATTATAAAAAAAATTTTGCGTTTAATGGGCAACCTTTACAGTTCCCAAGCAAAATAGACACAATACTACTGAAAATTACCCTTTGCTCTAAAAATAATATTGTTAAGCATAAATTAAGATAGCCTGTGCTTTTAACAGTTTATGTAACTGATTCTCATAAGGAAAAACATGTTTATATATATTAAAATATTTGTACAATTTACATTAACCAATTAAATACAGTGTAATTAATAATTATATGTATAGGTAAGGTAGTACTGAAATTATTAACGTATACGATTTTATGTAAATAAATGGAAGATCCCTTCCCCTGCACTGTTTCAATGTTTTCTAAAAGTATATTTTCGGTAACCATTCACTCTGCCTTAACTGGACCTGATTTAACTGATATATTTAAATACAGTTAAAGTTTTTATGGCCCCAAAATCACATCTATTTACAAAAGACAATTTTTAAAAAAAATAATGATAGTACAGTTAGACACCAAGTAATAGGAGTATAATTATTCCAGTGGATAGTTAGCAAAAACTAACCGGATTACATTCCAGTGCTAAAGCAGAGTAACTTCTGCAAAATTAATTCAGTTCAATAATATGAAATATGTCCATATAGAAAGGACAATAAAACTACATAAAGTCACACACCTCTTCACTCTTGAAGACACAAGCACGATATCACATTCCTAAGGATAAAAAGTTAAAAAAAAATCTCTGTGTGCAAGATTTAATTTTTTTCATCTAATCAACTTGTAGTTGTATTTGGTCATAACAATGTTGCCTTCCTCCAAATATTTTATAAAAATGCCTTTTTCCTTGAGTACTTTGACTGGTATTTTAATCAGACCTGTTCTATCAAGGAACGTTTGAGACAGCTCTTAAGAAAACCATTTTCACAGAAGTATGGCCAATCCTATTACCTTATCTTATCACAATGGATGGAACGATAACATTTATATGTAAAACACTGTCTTCTGTTGAAAGAGAAAGTTATTTATATGCACTGTGGGACAGGTAGTTGATTCTCACCTCAGTAAATCTTTGTAAGTCTGTATTTGAGTCCAAATTTGAACCAATCAATACCTCCTGCTGCTATTTAAAGCACTGTCTGCTTCTCCAAGCACTGGGCAAAGGAGAAAGAGATCAGGGAATTGAAGGAGCTATATGGGGGAGGTTAGAAAATGAGACTGGAGGAGCTGACTTTTAAGTTTTGTGCAAATAACATCAGTGTGCTGCTGCCTGCTGTTAGCTTGGCAAATAATAAGGAGAGAGGAGTTTGCAATGCTTTTGTAGACCAGCAGTGATTTGCAGACCCAAAACAATGCTGGATTAGGTGACCTGAAAGGGTCACCTTGGGCCAGGTTTGTTATGATTTCCCAGGACATGGCAGCAAGGCAGAAGTGATCCTTACCTTTCCCAGTTCCCTGCTACATGGAGAAGGGAGAGCCAGCAGAGCTGACACACAACACAGCTTAACACACAGCTTTACACACCCTTAGTTTGAAAGTGATGGTTCCTAAAAGGCTGTGTTACTGAAGATGGCAAGACAATGTAAATAAAAACATTAACCAGGATGAATCAGTGAGTTTCAAAACAGTTTTAACACTTGACCTATTTTAACAGTGAATATGTTAAAGAAAAAAGATTTCACTTACCTCTGCCTGTGAGATGTTTGTTCTCTTCTCATCTTTTTCTAGAGGAGAGAAAGATATGGAAAGACAAAAGTTATTACAAAAGATTTCCTAAGGGCTAACCCTTGTGACTCTGCCCTACAGAATTGTTGTAAATAAGAGATCGCCTTTCTGATTTACAGAGGGTTTTTCTCTCTTTTGTGCCTCAGAAAACCAGAGTCCCCTGATCAGCATTTAGGCATTTTGTCTAAAGCACTTAACTCCCATTTTTTTGGCTCTAAATTTACAGCAAGTGATGGAGTGCATTTAGCAGGAGATCCTTTGGCCAAGCTCGCAGCAGGGCTCTGCACACTCAAGCTGTGTCTGTTGGGATACGTGGCTGCTTTGCCCAGGGACTGTTTTTTCTTCTATGGTCAGAAAAAGATTGACTGACAAATAGAGAGCAGCAAATTCACAAAGGGCTTGACTGAATTTAAATAATAAGAACCTCACCTCAGTTATTAATATAACAATACTGATTCTGAAAAGCACTTAACAGTAACATGTAAAATTAGCAAATCAAAGCTTAACAAAGACTAACCTTACAACTTAAAATTTTCATGACATTTCATGAATTTTTTCCTACAACTGCTTACTTTTGTTGCCTTAATTTGCTTTGGAGTATAGGCATGGCAGATATGGTCAATACTAGAGATTTGTAATGAAAGCAAACATCTCTGAAAACCTGTCTGAACAACTTAGTAAACTCGTATGAAGCAGAGGAAGATCAAGGATCTTCCCGAGCATTGCACTTAACTAGGTTTTACATGAGAGTAAATTATTTTTTCTACTGCTGTCTTGATGTGGTTAATGGCCAGGAAGTGTCTGTCCTGTGATGATGACTTCCTAAATATTTGACAAAGATCATATAGGATCTTTGATGCACGGTAGCTTGGAGCTCTAAAATAAAATGCCATTAAAAACAGACACATCAATCTCTCACTGGACCTACACCCCTTATAAAATTTTCCACTTGCAGATATCACTGTGCAGTTTCCACTGAGGTGTGGCAGATCTGTAAATGTAGGTCTGAGGGAAGCATTATGTCTAGGCAATATCACTTATCTAACTTATTCTCCAGATATTGGTAGCTTGTGGTGTGTTGTGTGTGAGGGAAGAGCCAGTCCAGGCAGACAGATTGCATTTTCTATTGTATTCCTTACCACTGCATCTGTGCATCTCACAAACGTTAATTGACTTACTGGATTTTTTCAAAGTATATATTTCCCATATATTTGTATGAAAGGCATTTGAATGACACACATTAGGTTAAAAAGTGTAGTTGAAAGTAGTGCTGATTACTAAAGCATGGTCCCACTGATACTGAATTAGACAGGGCAATCAGGAGGCCAGTTCCTGTCATTGACATTTGTGTGAACTTTTGTAAGGTGACTAATCTCTTCCTTGACTTCCCTACCTGTAAATAAGTATAGCAGTGCCTATTTAAGTATAGCAGTGTCCATTTGCCTTTGTAAAGCACTTTGGAGTGTTTTAGGAAGGGTAAAGGAGTGACTGTTTATGTGCCTGTAATCTTTCTTATTAGTTGTATACCAAACAGTCATGGACTTCACTGATTCAACATTGGAATTTCTTTTAGCGCAGGATACTGGATTTAGTTTGGAGGCTGAAATTTGAACAAATCAGGAACTTCCAGCAGAGAACAATGAAAAGTAAATTATGTCCCATTCCTTCCTGAAATTCTAAACTTTCCCAGATTAAAAATACATTTTGTAAACCCAAACTGAGGCTTGCATAAAGAACAAAAACTGCAATCAGTAACTTTGTTGGGTTTCAGCTCTTGTTCCTAAGGATATGCATAATTCCAACCCTCTGAGCTTGCATGCTTATTGTTCTTGTAGGGTGATATTAAATCTACCAGAACTGGAAAGTTTCCAGCCTTTCATTTTACCTAGCAGCACTCATATGACAGGCTACTTTGAGAATAAGAACTGGTCCTGTATAGAGTTAGAGAACTCCTTCACATCCACAGGGCAAATAATGCCAATGAATAGCTTCAGACAATTTGGAAATTTAAGAATGACTTAGAAAATCACACAAGCAAATGGTTTTTAATAAATCCAGTAAACAGAGATCAGGAATGAACCTAAATGAGAAAAAGAGACTAATTTGATGACATGGAGAGTTTCAAGTGAGTTGTGAGATAAAGGGAGACACAGAGCTTGTTGGAGACGCAGTTTGGTTGATGGCACATTCTGGCATGCATTTATTTTTGAGAACAGAAAGACCACTGTTTGTTTATTTTTGACAGGCATTTTGATGGATAAGATTCAATGGAGAGTATAATTTTTTAAGGAGAGGATACAAGGAATGGGAGCAAGGGAAACAGAGATCCCTGAGTGCCACAGACTGAGGCATGGAGTAAAAAATTAACCAGAACTCTTTCTGTAGAGTAGGAGGAAAAGATGAAAGGCAAGGGGACATGGAAGGAAGATAGAAGTGCTTGTGTGTAGCTGAGGTAGTAATGAAAGACAAGGACAACTGGAGTGTAGTGGATATAAAAGGGGGAATTTAGTGGTGACAGAAAGCAGAGTTGGAGTGCAGTGAGGGCTGGAGCTCAGTCAAGAGCTCTCTGCCTGGGGAAATGCCTAGAGCCATATTGGTCTAAGTGAAGGATGACATTAATACTTTTGTAAACATTCTTCCTGGGACAAATAGTGATTTTCCAGTGTAACTTAGAATGCTTTAAAGCAGACTAAATAAATTATTGAAAGCATGTTCTACTAACAGTCTTACTAAGAAACTGTCCATGTGAGAATCAATGGATGTGTGAATGATGCTCTCACTACAACAGGTCAGTTCTGACATCAAGAGATTCCATGTAGAAAATCTCTGTGACAACAAAATTTATGGTGAGAATGGAAGTTACAAGGTAAGAAAGAACACTGTCATTAAGCTACTGCAAATCAGACATACCCACCGATGGAAGATTAACAAGTCACACATTTTCCACCCTTAAATGGCTCTCAAATCCACTGACAAATGTAAGCTGAATTTCTTCACTAAACACTTCAACCATAAATTCCTCTTGAGAAGAATCAGGAAGTAACTGAAAACTAAATCACAAATATCAGACAGTGAATCACTTGAATCACAGGAGAGAGTTAAATCCCTGGCTTTGTTTTAAAGTGATATAATAGAAATCATATGAAGAGCTGAGAATAGATTTGTAAATACCCAAGTTACTGGAAAGTCTAGGTACATAAAAATTAACATTAGAGCTTCATTTAGAGGGTTTTTTTTCACTCCTGTGCTGAGGAAAAAACTGTTGAGGACATCCCCCTGTGCTTGGTGAATAATGTCCGGGGCTAGTATGACCCTTACCTCACACAGACTGAACTAGCACCTGGCAGGATTTAGTCAGTGTCCTCAGGAAGAGTAATGGTCAGCATTCATCAATGAAAGATTCAATCTAAAGGCTATTTCCATCAGTCCAGATCTGTACACATCATTTCTGAATGAAGCCTTAGTTCTTCAAGGAGAGATACTTCAGAAAGTCCATCTATTTGCACAGAGAGCTTTTCAGCTATATTGCTGAAATACGGATGAAGAAACAACAAGGGATTTATCTTCCAAATGCTCTTATTAGCAGAGCTCTTTTGAGTGTTTATTAGCACATCCATCCAGGCAAGCTGATATTATAATAAGTTGAGTTACCCCAAAGGTGTCATTATATGAGATCAGAAAAGAACCACGTGGAAGGAGGGTGATGATAGTCAGGAAGACAACTGCTTCATGTTGCTAATCACTTTTTCCATGAATCTCTACTGTTGTGCAAACAGCATGACCATGCTGAGGGAAGCCTTGTGGTCATTTTAGAGTAAGATCAAAATTCATCTGTCTCTCTTCTCCCACAGGATAATGTTAATGCACTTGAAGCAGCTATGCAGGGAAAGAGGTGACCTATTTTAAAAGACTTGGCCTCTGATATCACCCATGGGCTCTGCATTGGAGTCATCCGGCAAAGGCTTATCTCATCCAGCTAAGTACACTGCTTCCTTTCCCCTTGGCAAGAGCAAATAAAAGCCTTTTCTATAGGGTTTCAGTCAGGCAATAGAGGAACTGAACAGGTCAGAAAGGCTGGCTTTTACACAGGAGAAACTCAGTAAGTGGCTGGTATAATTATTGGAGAAAGCTTCTTGCAGAGAGCTTGGAATTTTCCTTGAGAAAAGAAAGCTGAAAAAATTCAGATAAAAATGAAAAGGGACCAATAGGGCTTTGGATCAGGTTAGTTTTCATCATAGTGTTTAAATTTTCCCTTAAAAATAATAATCACAATACTTTTTAATTGCTCAGATATTGGAAATAGTCCATGAGCCACATGCCTATAACATGGCTTTAGTTAAAGAATTATTTCAACAAGAATGTCTTGAATCTAAAAGAAATGAGCCTGAAGAGAGACTTAAGGACAATGTCACTGCCATTCTGGAGCCTTCGTATAATCCTGTCCCCACCCCTCTATAAATAGTGATGCTGGAGAGAGATAAGTTTATGAAGAGAAGGATGGATCCAGCCTTTCACGTGCAAACTTTAGTGCAGGATGCCCCAAGCTAGAGACAAATCAGACAATGTTACTGCTATGAAATAATTCAGCCAGTGTAATTTCATTAGTTTTGATGGAATGTCTCCATGGCCGAATAGTACTATAAGCAAAGCTTTCTCTCTCAAAAAATTCAAAAGAAATGAACCAGTTGCTGACTTCTGATCAAAAAGCTTGACGATATTGTTGGATGATATAGCTGGAAAACGAGAATAATTTTCCTGGCTCTGGCTCCACTTAGCCATCTCCTGTGATGAAGAGGAGGGTGGCTCTCTCCTCCTGCTGCCGGTCTGGGGAAGCTCGCATGTTCGGGTGGTGAGAGGCAGAGCTCTGTTCCTAGCCCTGTAGTGTGCTACCTGTGCAACAAGTCAGATCATCTGTTTCAAAACCTTACACTTAAATGGCACACACACAAACAATTTTAGGAACTAGGAAAATAATTGGATAATTTTCCAAATAATTATTAATTCTCCTGACACTTAGTGGCAGGCAAACCTGAAATTTTCTGAAAATTTGGTTTCAGTCATTTAACATTTCAATTTCTTCATTAGTTAAATAAGGATATTTTAAAATCTACCACCTTGCCTCACTGGTTTTTGACCACCACCTTTGTATTTGCTAATGGCATTTGTAAATAAGTTCACTGAAATCTGCTTTAGAAATTGACTGGCATCACGGTATTTGGTTTTTTCTGTTATGTAAACTACTTTTCCTTTCCTCCAGAAGACTAAGTAAGATCAAAAAATATTTAATGCTTTGTTTTTGCCAGAGTTCTAACTAAACATTGCCAGATCAGCTAGCATCTCATTGCTTTTTACTAAACCACTGAGGTAAGAAAAGGCAAAAAGTCCAAAAGGACAAACATAAAAATGCTTATGTACTTAATTGTTTAACTTTTCTTTGTTTGCTTTTATTTGCCTGTATGTATCAATGGAAACTTGAGTATGGATCTACGTGTAATTACAAAAAACTATCCTGGTAAGCCCTCCTGGCATGAGTATGTTTCTTAAAAACTTCACATTGTAAAAGCAGCTCATTAAACTCCAGTATCCCAGCTGCTGTGGTAAATGTAGATGGAGGGTCTGCTCCCTGCCTCAAGTGCTGACAAGAGAGGGAGTACATTGCAGTTCAGCTGCATCTCACACACTAAGTAGTATGAAAATTGCTGCCTGGCCCTTTAGGGTACATTAATAACAGGATTTGTATAGGAAATATCAATAAAAACATAGGGGAGAGAGGAATTTTCTATATACACAAGCATTTGCTTGTTTACTCTATCGGGTATTTGCAATTAAGGTATTTAGAGTGGGAAAATTCCCACATTACCCCTACAGCAGCATCACCAAGAGACCTCTCATCACTGCCTCAGATATCATAGGGTAGCTTTTCCCAGATAGCTCCTGCCTGTAACCAGCCCTTCATAGTTTACTAAAATGCCACAGGCCAAATGAATCAGCTGTTTGAGCAGCTTTTTTTCCGGGTAAATAGGCACATTTATATTTACAGAGTTCTGTATTTCCCACCTTTAATATTCAAGTATCTATTACTAATACTGAGAGTAGGGGCAGCAATCTCCTTTGTTAAACAAAATCCTGTTTAATGGCAAAAGATAGCAAAGTCAACCTCTACATGAAAAGAATGACCATACTTTTTCACACAACAGCATCTGATCCAAACATCATCTATATCTCTGGATATCACACAGACAGTATCCAAGGACCCACTTTCAATGGTGCAGCTATAAGAATAGGAAATAAAATCACCTTTCATAAATTACACACATCAAAACTTCTTTAAAACATACATTCTGAGACCATAATCTGTTTTGGAAGAACCTGGAGATATTACAAAACTCAAATGTGAATCTAAAGGTATTTGTTTACATCACATAAATCTCAGAAGGAAATTATAATGCCTGATTCACTATCTTGTTATTCCAGTTTCATGCCAGACTCATGGAAATCAGTCTAGTTTCACTGGCATTAAACTAGAATGTAACAGTGATGAATCAGGTCTGCAGCCTTACCACAGAGCAGACATGAATTATTGCAAGCACAAAAAATCATCCCTCTCTTAAGCATTTTGTTTTCAACTTTTCATTCTGCCTCCCTATGATACCCGTAAAACTTAATTATAAACCAAATTCTAGATAAGTCCCATAAGTCAAATGTAACTTCTCAAAATATACATTGGAAAATAATTCAAATTTAATTCTTAACTTTTCCCCCTCTTATTAATAAGGACTGAGCTGTTCTGTCCGCCTTCTTGGAGTTACACTTCTATCTGACTCTATGGTGTTCCAGCTGCTGTCAGCTCTGTAAGGCTTTTTCTGATACTGCTCTAGCTTTGAATGACAGAACAAGCCTGTGGAAAATCTGTCATGAAAAAAATCCTTCTATGCAGAAATTTCTTTTCCTTATCGCACAAGAGGCCCTGTTCTGCAGCCCTGCTCCATTGAGTGGGTCAGGTGAGCGAGGAACATGTAGCAGACCTTCTTCACATGAAGTCCCTCATCCACCATATGGGGATGATTACAGACTTGGCGGGCCTTCCCAGAGAAAGTAATCAACCAGGGAGAAATACACTTGAAATAAACATTCTGTTTGGGCAACTAATGTAAAGTTTTACTTTAAACTATAATACACACAGTGCTAGGCTTGAAGCTGCTTTCTTCTAGTTGCTTTTTAAGTAGCACAAACTCCATTTTGGTGAAAGAAATGGTGATGGCTTTCAAAGAACACCTAAGAAAATAAGAGGAACTGGGAGGTAAGACTTTTTTTTTTTTTTCTTGTGATCTCTCAGATAAGACATTTTCTGGACCCACTATAAATCTACTATTAGATGACCAGGAATGACTCCAAGATAAACTTCTCATATAATTTGCAGCTGACCAGTGTGTACTCATGGCATCAGAACTGGGAGGAACCTCTGGCAAGGTGACAGGGTGTCACTGTGTGCAGAAGCTCCAGGTTAGGTTCTCCCACTACATTGATTCAGAGCTCCCTTAAATTAACTCATGCTAAAATAATCCCATCCAGTTTATAGCAAAGTACTTTTTTTCCATTTCTAGCACAACAAAGTTAAGCTTAATCACAAATCCACGCTGCCTGTTGCACTCTGGCACTCAGCAAAAGAGCAGTTCTGTCAGTGCCTGGCTGAGCTGGGCATTAAGGGGAGCTGAGCAGTGTTCCAGACAAAATGAGTCCAGGACAAGAGTTCCACACATGTGGAGGACTTGTCAGTGCAAATAGTGTGGCAGATCTGTGGTCTGCATGAGCAAAATAAATCAGGGAAAGACAACTTTCAAAGGAAGTGAAAGACAGAAAGTAATTTTACTGCTGGACTTCATTAGGCCATAAACAACAGGAGGTTTTGCCATTGACTTAAAAGTCAGGGTTTCATCTTAGATGTATAGCATGAGTTTGTTAAAAAGAAAAATGGGAAAAAAATAAAATAAAAAATGCAAACTTCTTTCTCATTTTTTCTCATTTAATGAACTAATTCTAGAGTTAGTGCAACTGGAAAAAAACTTCAGGCATATGTAAACTGGCTTCTTAATCAGAATTCTCACTCATTCTCTAAACTAAGCAATGATAGTCACATTAATATTCATTGTATCTTTGAAAATCCAAGTTCATTCAACTAGGTATAAATAAGTGAGACAAACTGCTGTGATCAGTAATGTGAATTTTAAAATCCTTGGCCTGCTGGGAAGATTTATGGTAAACTCAGGTCTCAAAATGTGCAAAGTAAGACAAAAGTTACAGGATGATCTACATTTGATTCTCTTTTATGCACATCTGGGATGATTCTGTGATTCTGTTTTAGATTGAAACACATATTTGAAAAATGCCTTTGTGCTTTGAGAAAATAAATGTAAATCAGGTGATCTGGCATGAGGCAGAGGGGAACATGCCAGCCAGAATTTTTGGGTCCCCCAGGTGGTGCTGGAGGGACAAATGGAACTGTAGGAAGACCCTGAATAAAACAGACTTCCATAGGGATATGGAACAAGGCAAAGGATAAGGACTGAAAAATAGACCTTAAATCACAATGTGATGTCTCGAAGTTTGTCCAATTGTGTAGAACTCACCTCTTTGTAAGGTTACACTGACACAGGGTCGATTCTGCCACAAAAGCAGACATCAATAAAGATTACATCTTTGCTGCACAGAGTAAGGGCAATTTCCACACACACAGCATAACCTCACCTGGCCTGAAACCTGACAGTGAAAGAAAAGACTCACACAAAGGAAACAGGAGGGCAGTGGAGATAAAGAAGGCTTTTGAGAGGTTAGGGGAGGGTCATAGCTGTTGAGTGACTGCCAGCAAATACTTGGAGAAACAGGTTCAAAAAACAGAAACGTGCCTCTGAAATCAGTGTGTCCAAGCAAAACATACTGCCAGGCTACAAAATGTTTGCAAATAATGGCTATTGTTTTACTAAATGTTGCAAAAGCAGGTACACAAAAAATTCCTAAATACCTTGCAATCACTTTGTCCATTGACTCAAACAGTCCTACCATTGTATTAGCTTGGGAAAGAACTTATCATGGTCATTAAGCATTTTCAACTGCAGAAGGAAGCTAAGTGCCTTGAGAAGAAATTATCCAGTGTTGTGAATCTATCAGTAATACTAAACACTAGTAGTAACGTGTAACTTTGCAGCTGCTTGCTTACTTTATGTACAGTCTGTGTTCAAATGACATATTGAAGAGGTTGAAGTTCTAAATACAACTGATCATAAAGAAAAATTTGTGGTTACCAGAAATACAATTCTAGCTGATCCCCTAATATACATTTAAACCATTTCCTAAGAGCTTCATATGAAGGAATCAGTTATGATGGAATATGGCTCAGAATTGCCCCACCAATTGCAATCTTTGTATCTGAGTCACAGCTGCAATAGCTATCACTGAAAGCAGGTCCTTTTTCACTTGTGAGCTGTATGAGTATTCTAAGTGCCACAGTAAAAAGCAGCAGCAGCAGCCAAAGCTAAAATGTTAAACATTTCTTAGCATTCTATAGCTCATAAAGCCATACACAGTCATGTATTGTGCATTCTGGAAAGTGACATTTGCCAGAGGAAAAGAAAACAAATACAAAACAATAAAACTCTTCCTTAGCCAGTGATTATTATTGCTGCCTTTGCAGTTTCCTTCCTTTTGGAATAATACCTCAAGGATTTCAGTAAGAATGTATTGTATAGCTAATCCTGGCCAACTGCTCATGGCTTGCTTGTGACTAGAATGCACATGAATAAAAAAGCTCCTCACACACATGTATCATGCTATGCAGTATCATGTTATGCAGTACTAAGAATAGTACTTGGGGTTAATGACAAAAAGATTCAAACATCAGTTTTGTAAAATCATTATTTGGTTTTCTAAACTTTCGAAGAGTCGGTGAAATGACTAATAATCTCATTCTCACCATCAGCAGAACTAGGTGGGATGGAAAAGACAGGACAATCATTGTTAGCTCAGACTAAGTCAGCTGTAATTTTCAAAGGCATTTTTCAGAATTTCTACTAAACTCACTACATACCAGAGACACAGGGGGCCCTGGGATCATTTTTATACATCACTGTTAGAAACACCTTGCTGTGATTCCTGTTGAATGAGCTGTCACACCTTCCACTGGGATATGCTGTACACATGAAAGCCTAATTCACACATTAGCATCATCATTTTAGGAGGATTAAAAGCACATTTTTAAACAATTACAGCTCTGCTATCTACTCATTGTATTTCCAAAACAGTAAAAACCTAACATTATCTGAATCAAAAATCTGGATCACAACTCTTTAAAGGGAAAACTATTCTTTCTCTTTTGCCACTCCAATCACTTCTTAGTTCATCATTACAATTCCACTTCAAAGACAAAATGTTATAAAACAGCATTTAGTTGTAGAAATATGTTGCTTTCAGACCAGCTGAGTGGAGAGGTTAAATTGTTCTCTGATTCTGTAGCTGTCTTGCAGATCCTAATAGCACAGGGAGAAGGTGGATCAAGTGCTGCAGCTACGTGTTGGCTGATCCCAGAGATGCCACTGTTTGGGGGTTGTCAAAGAAAGAGCAGGAAATATTCATCCAGATCTTTTCTTTCTGTCACTGTCCAAGAATAACTATGTCAGGGAACTTCTGAAAGACTTGAAGAGAATACTGTCACCACAAGCCACTAAATGGTGCAGAAATTTTTAGGCTATGGAATGCCTAGGTACCAGGATAAGCAGTACCATAGGATGCAATAGAGCTTACTGCCCTATTGAACTTTCTGTCTGCTTTGCTAAAGCTCATTTTCTGCCCAGTATGACTCTTCTTGTCTCATCAGAACGAAGGATGTGGCCTCAGGTGAAAAACGCAGCCTTTAAAATGCACATTAGTCTAATTAGAACTGCTAACTCTGTAAGTGCAGCTTGGTTTCACAGGATGAATAACGCCAAGACATGAATGCTCTGTGGTACATTTGCATCCCAGGTATCCCAGGAAAAAGAGTTAGAATGTAACTATGCTTCATTCTGCTACTCTTGATCTTCCAGTAAAACCATTTAATAAAAGTATTAGAGGTGATGATTTTAGATACAGATTAGCATTTTGAGGGGACAAGGGGAAAACAGAGCTGCTTCCAAAAGACATATAATTTAATTCTACATTAGATTGCTTTGGTTACTGTAAAAAGAGACTTGGTTGGTGCAGCTGATCTCGTTTCCAGCAGCTGGTGATACAGACAGCTCAGACTCACAGGAAAGCAAGGCTGATGTCTACACTTCCTTGCACACTCTGAATTTCTGCAGCCTTATGTAGTTAACTTTTAAAAAGTTTCATAATGGATACTTTCATTTTGTTTAGAGTCTTTGCTAGCTTTCAGTCTAGATTCACTGAATTCCCTATTTCGGTGAGTTTTGAAATGAAGCTTTAACTTCAGTTACTCCACATAAAGAGTTAATTTTGTCTCTGAAAGCTCAATAAATGGGGCTATCTTGATTGATACTTTAAGTGCAACCCCTTCCCAATATTCTGAACATAATGAGGTTAGTGCTAAAAGCTGGATTCTCTCCCATCTGTCTGCATTAGCTATTTATTCCATACACGTCACCATGGTAAATGAGTGCTGCATTAAGTACTAAATAGTAGTGGTCAGACAAACACTGCCTTGCTTTTTTTTTTACCCTCAACAATGCTGAAACATTTATTAATGGATTTTAGTCTATTACCTGATTTAAAAAAAAGAAAAAAAAAAATAAAATCAGTATTATCACATTCTTGAAGTATAATTTAAACATAATCTCAAAATAAACTAGTTTGACATTCTTATTCAACATATTTTGTGTTTAAATGGACTGAATTTCAAATAGTGTCTACAACGTTTTACTGTTAAAAACAAAACCTGATCAAAATACAAACAGAATATTTTCCACATACTAAGTGGTACCTATTTTGTTCCAAACTTTTTTTTGTTTGTTTTTTTTAAGACCAACAACCCTCCAAATAGTATACTCCTGTAGCTATAGTAAATATAGCTTAAGTACTCTGACAATAAAAAGTAGTTAATTATGCCTAGGCATTTTATTTTTTAAATAGAAAACTCACCATCTATTCAGAATTCTCACTACAACAAACTGCATGGGGTGTACAAGTATTTGGCACAGTGAAAATCTGTTAAGAGTTCCTTCAGGAAAATATTGAGCCTATGAATGTAATAAAGTTAGAATCTGTCCAACTAACTTCCTCACCAGGTTAGGTATCCATGCACACCCATGGCATGACTCTTTGTCATGTTAATACACACAGAGGTGATAACAGAGGTAAACAGTCTGACGCTGAATAATCAAACAGCTGGAGATCTGTAACATGAAACCATACGTATTAAAAATGATTTGCAAATAATCTCCTGGGGTGGAAGAAGGCTGTTTCTATGGTGCTTTTGTATAAGGAACGAGGAAAACAGATGAAAAGTACAAGGTTCAACTCTAAAAATACCTCCTGCACTTTCAGATAGTTCTCCGGACATTGACCCTTCCAACACAAACCCAACAGGAGGCAGGGAGCAGGAGGAACAAGTGATGTCATGTTACACATTAAAAGTTTAGCTGCATTGATAAGTAAAAAAGTCCACTTATTCACCTGTTAGGGATTTAAGGCAAGAATAAGAGAAATGGATTAATGTAATTCCACACATAGAGTATGAGTAAAACTTTTTGTTTGTTTGTTTGTTTGGGTTTTTTTTGCTTCTTGACCTCTCAGCTGCAACACTGCTCTGATCTAGGCCAGAAATCTGAGTCTTGGTTCCATCTATCAACCTCTATATCCAGACTGCTGGGCAGTCTCAGGCCACAGATCAGAGCTTTCCAGATACTGTTTGCATCCCACACTCCCCCATCTCACAGAGAGAAGGCAGGTTCCAGAGAACAAGAGGCACTTGTTATTGTTTTGAGTAAATTTACTCACTTCAGCCAGTAGTAGCCAGTAAGCAGTCACTAGAAGCAACCAAGCTCATATGGGTTATGTGGCGTGTAAAATATACCTATACAGTCATCACCAAACACTGAAAACAAAGGAGGCATGGATAAAAATACAAAAAATGAAGTAAAACAAGTGAATTTTTATCAGAACATGCACACCACCTTTTTGTTCTAACTTCTCTGAGTAGTTTTCAGACACTGCTCAACACTAAAGCATCACTTACTGACTGAAGAGACAACCCAGACTCTACTTGGGGCACACATCTCCTACTGTTTCACACTATGTGTTTTACACTATAACTAAAATGTTCCTAGGGAATGTTTCTGTTTGTGAGCTATTGTTCATGACTTCAAAGAATGCCAAAAATGCATCTGGCTGCTTTGGTCGTAACTTTTAATTTAAGCACAGCAATGCCGAGCGCATCCCAACCAACTCCAGCCTAGTCCTTTGGCTTGCTGTCTTTACTGTACTTCATGAAGCATGACAGCTCCTTTAGCAGGGATGACAATGACATATAAAATCCCCACCCTCTCATGAAAAACACAAAGGAAAATTTATTCGTTTTTTTTAAGTCCATGGCTTCTTTTGGTAACTTGCGAGCTGTTGCTTTTGGGCTGTATTAAAAAACATCTCAAGCAGAGTTTCCTGACTCTTTTTTTTTTTTTAAGTCCCTGAACTTTTTTTTTTAGTTTCATGGATGAGATCATGGAGTCTACTCACACTTTGTATGTCTGAGGAACTCATGCTGTGGCTTGTTCCAGGGACTTCTGTGACCCTCAATTGCAGAGTAAATTCAAAGTAAACCAAATGAAAGAGCATCCAAGCACATTGTATGTATATAGGTAAGATAAGGGATGTAGTTTGCTACTGAACATTTGTCATTACACATCAGCCTGCAAACAGCAGGATATTTTCAAGAGTAGACATTTTCTTCTTTGTTCTGGAATCCTTACCACCTGTCAGGTCTTAGGTAGTGTTTGTTTTATATATTTCATTGATTCAGTACTATGTCAGATAGTACTTTCTAGTACAGGTTGAAAGAACATGGAAGTCCTCACTGCCCTGACCAACAGTGCCTGATACCTCAGCATCCTGATACCACTGGTGAAGTACACTGAACTAGACCAGCCCTGTGGTGTAAGGGGTTGCAAATCTTTTTTTGTTGCTTATTGTCATACCTCCACAAACTCCTAGACTGAAATAAAACAGGCAGCACACTTAGATGTTATCCAAATGTAACATATAGAAAGACCAACTAGTTTGACAAAAAAAAAAAAAAAGCGGTTAATAAGAATTTTTAATTAGTGTACTGCTTTTCTGAATGCTGTATTACCACATCAGAAGCCTAAATTTGCAATTGAAACCAGCTGCTATTTGGCTTACTCACTTTCTGTTTCCTGAAACAAAGTAAGCAGTATGTCTTGACAGAATCTCAAGCTTTTGAAAAACATATCAATTTTCATGAACTATGAGACTAAGAGCTCTCCACTCTTTCAAGTTTCAGTGAGACTTTTGTCTGAGAAAGTATAGCAGAACTGCTTGACAATGCCCAGAAACATCTGTCTCTTAGTAGATCCTTTTTGATCCCAGTTTATTTGGTCTTGGGAGAATAAAAAAATGTGAAAATTCATTGTAAAAACCCCTATATTTATTCACCTAGTAGCATCATCTATCAAATATTAGTGACATAAATTAATGTTGAGTAGAGCATATTGCATTTATCCTTTCAAGTATGTGGTGCTGGTATAATTTGCTTCATCAGAAAAGCACATCTATATGTGGTAGTAAGATTTATTGTGCAGGGAAAGCCTGGGAGTGTCTGGAACCAATTTAGCACAAAGAGCCTACTTTGGATTGTCATGGCATTGCCACAGGTGTAAGGATAGTTTTTCCTCCCACTACCCATTTGGCTGTGTGTTTTACTACCACACTAAATATTGAGGTTGCTCCTAACACCTCAGCAGATCTCTGGGGAAGTGATAGTGAACTGAAAGGTGTGAATCCTCCTCTGGACAATGGAAAATCAGCCGGGAACTAGATTGCTAAAGCCCAAGGAAAAGCTGCAAGCAAGTTACTTGTCTGGAGAGAGATACAGCTTGCTTATCTTCAAGTTACGATTTCCAGGCTTCAGAATACTCAGATGTACAGAGTTGTACTTGGAATATATGTTTTATATTGGGTTTGCAGTTATAATATACCCTTTCTTCCTTGAAATGAGATTTGCAAAGTGCAACATGGCAGCTCTGCCGAAGAGTTATCAAAGCACATTGCTATGTTTTTCTTATTTCCAAACACCAAGTAACATTTACATTACAAGCAAGGAAGCCAAAACAGGCAACAGAGAAAAAGGGAGAGTTGGAAACAGCAAATATGTAAAAAGTTCCAAAGTGTAGAAGTTTATCCCATATCCTAATGCTTCAAGAAGACCTAACACTTTGACACAAGTTGAACAACCTTTGCCAGCCAGACTGTTTGATGTTGTGTTGGCTCTGTGACAAAGCCCGTCAGTACTGGCATCGTTTTCTGATCAAAGCGAGTCCTAATGGCACTAAACCTGAGGTGTGGTCTGACCTGTTTTCCTCCTTTAACCATAATTTCTCTGCATTGCCACTAGCTTTTTCTTGAGCTGTTGCAATAAGATTTTCTGCTACTTTAAGGCATGATCAAATTTTTATTTCAGATTATGAGAATTTCATATATATTCTGCTATGCTCAGTAAAGAGATAGGAGCTTGTGAGTATATTATGGCACTGCAGAAAATGTTGCTTTCAAAGTTACTCAGTTTCTGTTGGCTCCAATGACACTTCAAGAGAAAGAGGAAGCAGAAGAGCTTTGGCAATTTTTGAATTAAACACTTGTGAAGCATAATAGTTAAATGTGGCTTTAAAATTAGGCATGTGCATATGTTTCTTTTATAAAGGACAGACATGGAGCAATTTTGACACATTCCTGTGTGGCCTGCCCTAGGTGATCCTGCTTTGACAGGGGGGTTGGACTCAACTATCTCCAGAGGTCCCTTCCAACACCTAACATTCTATGATTCTAAGATTCTGTGGCAGGATACAACTGGATTACCCAAGTAACCATGAAGGCATCCTGCACTGGATGAGATGCTGCATATTTTGTAGTTCTATTCACTAATACTTGTCCTTGCTTTCACAGATAGTAAAATAGCTCTTATAATTTCAAATAAAAATAAAACTGATTAGATATTATGAAATCAAACATCAGATGGTCTGAAAATATAGCTTCGTTAATGGAACTGAAGCACAACTGAGTTAAGTTTATAACTTGACTCTCAATCTGCTGCTGCTAGTTTCTCTGCTCAGATGTGACATAACCCATCAAAGAGCATGTTACAGAGCACTTACAGAAAGAGCTAAGGATTTATTAATTGCTACATTACTTCACAAGTTTATATTGTCCACTGCAATCACTGTAGCTGCTGCAATTCAAGTTTCTCTTTTGTTGACTTTGATTGCAATTATATAATACCAACCAGAGTGAACATGAGAAAAAACACCAGTCAGTGATACTACAGGCTGAATATTAGCTCCTGCAATCACATCTACCTGTCTTTAGATCATTTAATGTGGCCTAGCACTGTCCCCTTGGAAGTAAGGAAGCTAAGCAGACTTTTCTTACAGTTTTTGAATAGTTGTCATCAGTTTAAATTGACTTTGCTTTCACAGATATTCCCTTTTCACTTTATAGCACAATGGACCTGACCTAAATCAGTGAAGACAGAATCCTGTCAAAGCTATAGCAGTCACCAGAGATGGATGAGAAGACTTAGAAGAAAATAACTATCTTAGATCTTTGTACAGCACAACTCAGAATTTATTCTGAAGTTCTGAAATGTCCAAACACATTTTACTGCCTTCTGGTTTCCATGTGGGTCTGCATCCAGAACACCAGAATACCACAAAAATGCTGCTTTTTTTTCCCTGCTGCAATGAGAAGCAGCTGCAACAAAAGGCTACAGAAAATGCCTATCTCTGTTTTTCAAAATAAAAGAAGTTTAGATAACCTGAATAAACTTTTCAGGGGCATCAAAACATTCAGAATTGCATTAGGATATACATAACAAACCCTTGGAAGCATAACTTTCACTAATTATTTGCTTCTAATGAGGGAATTGGAGTACTCTAGTGGGTAAAATTCAAGAGACCCAATTCTGGTTTATCCCAGCTCTAATTTAACACATGTCTTTGACAGTCTCACTTAAATTCTCAGCTGTTCAGTTTCCCCACTGGTCTAGGGAATCACTCTTCTAAAGCAATTTGTTAGTGTCCAGGTAGCACTCATAGTATTATTGCTATTTTATTAACTTGCAACCATATCCAGTGACAAATTTAACATTTTTGGAGACAAATTGCTATTCAACATCCCACCAAACTCTATTCAAAATCCAATAACTGACTAGCTTTTTGGGGTTTCATCAACAAGGTGTCAAGAGCCCCCAGGATTAGCTGATTCTGAAAACTAAAGGTATACAATAATTTCAGAAGCTGTACAGCACATTGCAAGATCAAGGCCATATGGAATTTTTTTACTATTTGTACTTGCATTGTAAAGCTGTTGTCTGCCTTTCCAATTTGGCTTTGCAGTCCCTTTTATTCAACAGGTTTACACAGCTACATATGCACACACGTTCAAAACACTTGCCCAAATCAAGCATACTATATGGAAATACACATGCTCATGCATAAACCATATGGTGAGGTGCAGGAAAGTGTTTTAAGGTTTTTATTTTTATCTGACTTTATGTAAAATTAATAAACAAGACAAGATTATAATTTAACCAAAGAATACCCTCACTAGTATTAGTTCCCAGTATCTAGTGACAGGGTTAAAATCAAAATGAATAAATATAAGTAAGCGAAGGAGGTGAACACTATGTCTTGGACTTATATGGAAATTGACTCATAATAAAATGATTTATTTAAAGATTTATTATGAACAATGCAGGAAAGGAGATAACGGACATGCTCCACTTTGTTTACAGTAAAATTTCCTGTAAATTAATAAGAGTTCTTATTCCCTGTTTGCTTTTGATTTGGTTCTGTACCAAGTAATCTGTTTATAAAAAGAAATATGGTGGTACAAAGTGTACAAGGTGAATTGCAGAAGAGATTAACAGTCAAGGTGAATTTCAGTTAAGTCCTAGCAACACTGTAGACACAGTCAAAGGAAAATCTTTCGTGCACCATTACTGAGAACAGAACTGCCTGAAATCCAGGCCAGAAAGTCACTCTCCAAATGGGATCAGTGTTAGCCCAGCAGCAAACGCATAGGTCAGTCAGTGTCAGAAGATCATAACCTTAGCCATATGCCATGCTTCAGCCTCCCTAATATGTGTGCCGTGTTGCAATGATCTCAACCCCAAGATCTCTATCTTCTTCTTTCTGCACATTTCAGAGGAACTTCAGCTACTGGTGATGTTAATCATCACTGGAGACCATCAGTACAGTGCAGTAAGAGGATATCCTAATAGATCTAAGATGGTTTTATTTACTGAGGTACCAGTGCATAAAGTAACGACCTCGGAGACGTATCTATGAGGAAAAAGCCTGAACTGCTTTCAAAAAAAAGATTCAGGTGATGAAAAGACAAGGCAGGAAAAAAATGTTGCAGAGCCCTATAAAAGAAAAGTTTCCTACAAAGTAGGTACTGTGTTTCAGAGAGATTATATCTTGAGGCCTTTCTCCTGTAATCCATTCTTAATTCTCCCTAAACAGCATATTAAAGAGTCTTTGTGAAGTCACATTTATATGACAAAGTGTGTTGCAACCTCAAATCATCCCATTCCATAAAAAAAACTTCTGGGAGGAGTCTTTGAGAAAGATAGTGTATTCAGAGTTGAAAAGGAATAAAGAAAACAAGACATAGCTTGTTTCATCAGAAAAATAGAAAACAAACTGTTTGGGAGAAGCAATTCCCTTATCTAAATAAGCCCTGGAGCCATCCTGGTATCCCTAGATATTGGATAACCAAAACTAGGACTTCATGGATCTCCAAAGTATCCACCCAGGGGAAAAAAATAATTGAGGACAGAAGTGCTGGATCTGGTTCATATTAACTATCCCTGTATATATAACAGAAGATTTACAGTGAGGATAAAATTCTAAAATTAGGGAACCGGGAGTTACACATATTCATAGGGTTTGTTACAAACAGTTCTAGGATCCATTATTTGATACTATGAAATTAATGATGGATTTTAAAAGTAAAACCAATTAGTAAAAGTTAATAAAACCAATTTGCAGACAATCTTGTGTATACAAGTTCAGTGGTTTAGAAGGTATGTTGGTACTTACCTGGGGGCATGTGTTCATTCATGATGACGAGTGATGCTGGCGTAGGCCTTCTTTTCCTGATCTGTAACAGTCATATACCAAGGAGAGTCATTAGGGTCCATCAACTGCCTTGCACACAAAGCAAAGCAAAAAATCCATCTGAGTAAAGGTAAAGTTAAAAGAAAATAAAGAACAGCAACACATCACTATCTTACTGGCTGCTCGTCTGGTCTGATGGTGATCAGGGTCATGCTGCTGCTTGTACATGGAAAGTAAAAGCATGAGGCAGAGCTTTCCAAAACACCTTTAGGTTTTTCAATCATCTTGAATAAGTTTTTGGACATGTACCTCTGACATATATCAGCCATATCTTAAAATATTGACAGTTAGCTTTGTGTCAGGAAAATGATGGAAGCAGTTTGTGACCTTATATGTGCAAATACCTAGTACTGTCATAGCTGTCACAAGTAAACATTAATATTAGTATTTTACGTGCACTTGAGAGTTGATATTGCATGCATGCCTTTCAACTATTTATTATATTTCTAAACAGTGGCCAGAGGTGTTAATATTGTTTTTTAACTAAGAAAAAACTGTTCTTAAGACTTTCAAAAGAATATTTTCAAAGAACACTATACAACAGATCTTTACATATAATAATATATAATCCTGAATTTTGTGTGATTCATTTTTTCCATTAACACTGGTTGAAGTACATGATATTGGACTACCCTCCTATAATGCACATATTTACATTGAAAGCTTTTTGTTGCTTCACTAAAGCCTACAGGCTATTGACATTCTGTTGAATTTGAGAGGGACTGAGAGTATTTAAGCTAGAAACCATTCTGACACAAAACCTCAATGTCAGTGTGTTTGTTCTTCTTTAGTTGCTGAGCCAACATCTGTATTTATCTGGGTTCGAATTTTGCTTTCAGAGATGTAAATGGAAAATTACATCATCAGGGTTAATGGGTTTATTCCAGATTAGTTTAACTGTAGCTGACAGCAGAATTTACTACTTTAATTTCATCACACATATACAGTGAAACTGTATAGCGCTTGAAATGAAACTCACAAGATAAAAAAAGGACTGCCTAAAAATACTGGGTAGCATTTGGGGCACAGTATTTAAAAAGCCATGGGAATTCTGGGAAATCCTAATCCTGTGGTTCTCACAGATTTCAGAAAAATACCAGAACACATCCTGCTTGAATTCATTGCATGTCTATTCCATAAGGTACAGGCACCTCTCAGCTCAGAAGTACCTATGGACAACATTAAGACCCACAGCAATTCTCCCCTGCATCCTTCCAATATTTCTAGTTCAGTGATCACTCACATCTCATCATTTTCTGGCAGCCACTTTTTAAGAGACACATCAGAATATTCAGGAAACCAGATACCTATCCTAAAGGTGCAAATAGTTTTGTAGCTGATGGCACAGAACTGTCAAGGTTATAATATTCCCCTGGTATCACTTGAAACTAGACTTGCCAAAATAGAAGAAAATGTTGAGAAGGACTTGCACTGAGAGAAGTACACTGGGTCACCTAATTACAGTTTATACAGCTTTTCTCATAAGATTTCCTATGTTATTCTTTATGCACATCTATGAGTATCTGTACACAATAACAGATACCTTCTCCTCCTTAGACGTCTGTATTGCTATCGACATTCTATGCATGTGCATGTTTTGGGAATGTGTCAAAACCTAAAATAGCACACATAGCATTCCAAAGCAGACTTAAATGAAACATATTTCTACACTTTTCAAATACGTAAAACACTGTAACAATAATATAAACAAGACTGCATGAAAAGCATGAGAAATACAGGAGGTAACTGAAGTGATAACTTGTGCAAAACAACTCTCATGTTAAAATGAATGGTAAATAAGCTGTTTTCTGTGAAATATTTTCATTTGGTACCTACCACTGGCTTCATCTTTTGTTTACATGCAAATAAAAGTCTTTAGTTCATTTGTTGAGAATGTGTATTTGTGTGAATGTATGTATTAGGGTACATGTCCACTTACAGATAAGGCACAACAAATATGTACTACCCAAGGCAAAGAAGCCTTATTGTGGTTAGACAACATATCCTCCCCTCCTCCCTCTTTGGGTATATCCAGATATCGCCATAACCTCTCGGGCATTTAATTTCTATTTACACTAATATAAGCTAGAAAAGCATTTAGGCCACTGCTATTACCTGTTCTCACCCCACCTCTTGCCCCCATACCTACCCCATTCCCTCAAAACAGCAAAAGAAACTTGTCTACCTTACCTGCTCAGCTGCCTCAGGATCTATTTGACTCTGAAATACTGGCACAGCAAACTGGATTTTTTTAGGGCTGTTGGGCTCCATGGTGATGCTGAGGTGAGTCAGATGAGAGAACAGCCTGGAGCTTGAGACTCAGTCTGCGCCTCTCCCCAGGCGCCCTCCCCACAGCCAGGCTGAGCACTCCTCAGGAACAGCTGTAACTCCTGACTTAGCACAGGAGTCTGTGTGAGCCGAACAACTCCCTTATTCCACATCCACAAAGATGCCGCTGGCTTGGCTATTTTCTGGCCCCCCCCTCCTCTCTCTTCTGCAGTCCTTCAGACCCTCTCAGCACAAAGCTGAAAGGAACAATAAGCTAATTGTGTACCAGTTCACTTCTACATATGCCAAGCATTCACTCAGAAGCTAATTGAAAATGCAATACTAGCATTGCATGGCCTGGAGCCCTGGGATTTGAAAGAGAGGATCTCTCCACCGTACATTACTAACTGGCTGCTCAGAAGTGCAATGCAAGCTTCCTCTGAGTATTGCTGATGGGCTCTTAATTATTGATGAACACAAATCAGGAAGTTTTCAGATTTTGGGGGTGGAGATAGCAGGAGGGGTGGATGCAGTAATTCTATAACTGCTCTTCTTTTCTCATGTAACAAACAATTGCCTTTGCTCTTTCAAATCCTTTTCTAAACTTCTTCCAGAAAGATTTTTGATGATGAAGCTACACAGATGTCTACATTCTTTCATGAAGCTGATCTGGTATGTTAAGTGGTTTTGCATCTTAGGCCGGGTTTGCAGATTTAGACTGATTTCTTCTGGTGGGCTTCATGTCACATGACTTCAGACTGAGAACATCCACATTTAAACCAGCTATCTGGACTTCCTTATCCTAGACACATCAAAGGTCGTTTCACCCTGTCCTATTTAAGTGGAATAAAGTGTTTACTGGAGATGCCATTTTCTTTCTACTAACCCTAGAAAAAGTAAAGAAGACTCAGACTGGTTACCTCAGTTTTAGATGGCTAAACTTCAGAGGGTCAAATCCTATTTCAGGATACAAAATCTGTGTCTTCATCCAAGATTAGGAAAATAATTTGATCAACCTTACCAACAGTAACCTTTGGTGAATTAACTCATTTCAACTTTTAATTTTCTCTCAGTTCAAAAGAAATATATGAAATGATACACACTGACTAGTCACTTAACCTTTGCTTAGAGCACCTGACACTGCCAAGCAGCACAGCAGAAGTCTTGCAACAAAGGTGTGATGCCAAAACTGCATCCGCAGACAGAAAATACCCTAGGAGCCAGTTCAAAGGGCTACGCTGTAAACGTAGGTCAAGGCAAAGAGCATCAGGCCAATGTTCCACACTACTGCTAATTGGGAAGAAGGGGAAAATGAGGCACATCAGGAAAACCCATACTGGTCCAGCCTATCACAGAATCAGCTTTACCTAGGATGAGGCTACCTGCAGAGCGAAAGCGCATTTTAGGACTTTGGAGGGCCTGTGAACTCTCTCAACAGGGAAGGGAAGCAAAAGAATCCAGAAAAAAGAGCAAGCACACTAAATTCACAGAGAGAAGTAACAACTTGAGTCTGTCTCTGACAGGCTGCAGTAAGGAAACAGAGAAGCAGCTGAATTTAGAACTGAGGCGGGACATCACCAAAACTCAGAAGAATTTAAAAACGTGTTTCTTGTTCAGGCCACTGAAAGCACTAAAGATTTTCACAGCTCATCACAGGTTTACTCAGTCACTGTTTTCCCACCTGTGCCAGTGGAGTAGGTGAGGAGGGACTGGAGATCATGGTTAAGAACAATGCAGAGGCTGTACACAGCAGAAAAAACTCCAGCAAGTCAGAGATTGAATATTTATTTGGCTTTGATTTATACAAATGAAAACTGAACACATTATCAGAGTATCAGGGTATTTCTGAACAAAGGCAAGCACACTAGCTACTTGGTTTAGGAAGAACTTGACAAAGCTCAGGTAGTGAGAATACACTAAAAGGTAAAGACCCGGTGGACTCAATAATCAAAAAATAAGGGCTGAAATTTCCTTCCTCATCCAAATCAAAACTGCTGTGTACCACTCTGGTTTCCAGCTGATGGCTGGGAGCTGGCAATTTTCCTGTTAGATCATTGTGATAGTGTAACTTAGAATTGTGGAACCACAAAAGAGTCCAACCTGGAGGGGACTTCTGGAGATACCTGTTCCCACCTGCTGCTCAAAGCAGGGCCCAAGTTCAGGTTACCCTGGGGCCTCTTGGTCTGAGTCCTGAATATTTTCAGTGGTCAGGTGAAATGCTCAGTTTCACTTACCACAACAAATGAAAGAGACACGCAGAATAGTGATGTTCAGTGTTTCATACAAACATTTTTAAGCCTCCACTATTGCTACAAAGATGAATCATAACTTGCTTTATAGGCTTCCACAGACAATTAGAGCCAAAGCACAACTGCAGCAGTTCTGCTGGTACAACTAAGAGTCTGAGGCACTAAAGTAAGAGAGTCACATGCTGCTTCACTAAGGACAATTAGAGTTGTTTTCAGGACTGTCTAATTACCCAGTTTCACAAGTACTTCATGAACAGACATGCTTTAATTTCAATTACAGCTTCAGACATCGCAGGTATATATACATATATACTGGGATACACCTGGGGGGAGAACATACAGAGGGATCTGAAGTTAGGGCTTCTCTCTGAAAAAATGTTCATACTTGAAAGAAAATATTTTTTGTTTCCTCAGTTCCAGATAATGTGAGAATGTTTTTCAGCTCCTTTACTATTATATGTTAATAAATAGTATATTTTAAATATACTGAAACAAAAGTTTGCCATAACATACCTATTGTAGCTGTCTATGAAACTTCATATATTAAAATATACTACCATTATAGTGTATGATACTGTATTACAAGAGCTGTAATTCTCATTTTAGAAGTTTAAAATTACTTTTGTTAATGATAAAAAACATTGAAAAAACACATCCAGATAGTGAATAAATATTAAAATATTAAATGTACAAAGGCTTATAGAGGTGTGTTTCAGCTCAAGATTGCTGGACATTGCTCTCTAAAGGAATCATGTTTCAAAGTCATTCCTAGCAGTGGTACCTGAGGAAAAAGCTCAACAAACATGTAAGTAATAAACCAATAAAGGCACTTCTTAGCAGGTTCAGAAGGGATCCAGACAACAGGACAGAACAGGACACAAGGACAAATCCTTAATGGGACTGTTATGTCTCAGAGAGGGCCACCAGTGATGCGACATGGAGATATTTGCCTCTGCAGCATTCCTCTCTGTGACTATTTAGAGCTGGCTACCCAGCAAACATCACATACACTATAACAACAGAAATATTTTTAAAGTAGTATGAGGCATATTTCAAAGCGCACTCCAATATAGCATTTCAGGATTACTCCATCAGCTCACTCTTACACCTAATTTGCAGCACTGGATGTCTCCAAGCAAAGTGTGCTTGCATTTTCTATAGACTGCATCATAGTCTGGGGAAGAGCCGAAATATACTTAAGTGCTGCCAGAACATTTTAGCTCATCTTCTCTTTTTAGTGCACTCCCCACACTGTTTCAAATTCCTTCATGATTCAGCTAAAACCATCATGGAAGAAAAAATAGTAGTAAGTGTCTAAGATCCTTCCTTTGTATATCATTCACTATGTTCTGGTATGAAGCACTGCCTTTTAATATAGCCTACTGTAGTGACAAGATCTCAGAGTACTCACAGCACAGGTCCTGCCTGAGCTATTTTCCCTGTTGTGTTAGAAGAGGTTTATACTTTTTTCCCAGCCAAAGACAAGGCTGCTGGGAAGGGTCTCTGCCCTGCACTCTTCTTACACAATTTCTGTTGTGGCTGTGAACTTCCTCAGATTCTCTGCTGTGGTCAGGGACTACTGCAGCATCCTGGAGAGAACTGGAGCTTGTTGTAATTCCAACCTACTTAAGGTTGTGGTTCCTAATGTCACCAGTGCAGATGCAGGAAAGTACTCATTAACAGTTCTCCACCAGGGTGCCTTTGCAGAGAGAGGACTTGGCTTGGAAGTGGTCCTCTCCTGCCCACCATGCCTGTTCACGGACAGACTTTCCTCTTAGGGCTCTACACCAGGCGTTGCTCATAGGTGCTAAAATCAGATGCAAGTCTTCCAAGAATAAACAATGATATATTCAAAACGACCCTGAAATTTTCCTTTCGAAATAGCTATATACAAGCATTGAAATAAGCATGTGTCCTATTCAAACACTGGAAACAGAGTCTGCTATTTATGTGCAGAAAATGCAAAGAATTTGAATCTGCAAGAGTTGGAGAACATAGAGCAGATCACAACTGGCTCATGAGTGGTAAGGGCTGCCGCAGGCAGGTTGAGAAGAGCAACAGAAAGACACTCGGTAAGAGCTGTTGGCCTAGTTACAATCTAACCCAAATATCCATCATCAGTACTCGTCCATTGAACACCAGGCTTGGACACGTTTCATACTAACTGTACACATGGATTCATACACCCTAGATTACTGAAAAATACAAATAGAATATAGCTATTTCTATTCATATGTTCTCTTTAGCTGAGTTACTCATTCCTTAGCAGCATAATTTTCATTATAATCAGTTGAAAGTTACTTTTGTCTGAGGACATAAAAACTGTTACTATCTATTTAGGTCTTCCTCTGGGACTTGCAGCTCTGCAGACTATCAGGTAATATTCAGGCATTTACTGGTAGGTGCTATTCACTACTATCAATACAATACACACATCCAAAACATAAGAAATAAACTGGATTAATGGGATATAACCTGATTAGACAATCATTAGACAAATATTATTTTGACATTATCATGTTAATTTAGAATAAAATGTTGCTTTGGACTGAAGCCATCTAACAAGCAGTTATTCTCTTTTATGACATCATCCAAGTTTCAGAGTTTTGGGTTTGATCCCTTCTGAAAAAAACACTCCAAATGAGAAATTTTCCAATAGTTTAGGCATGATTTCATTTTACACTGCTAGTCATAGCTTGAATTATTCCAGTTTCCAATTTGGGCTCTTGTTCCCTTTCCTTAATCAGTATATTCCTGTGGTCAGTTTCACTGAAACAGATTACTTTGTAGCATAACTGAATTAAAATATTGTGATCTATGCTGTATTTCAGGTGAAAGCCATTTGTTCAGCCATACATAAAATTCAAAGGCAGGACAAATGCTGCCCCTCAAGTCTCAGTAGAGTAGTACTGGTGAGCATCAGTGGTTGGACTGTATCAGAAAGGCTTTAAATTTCTCACCTTAAAAGACAGAGCAACCACAGCAAGACGGTCCTTAGGAAATGCACAGCTTGGAGCATCTCTAGTATCACTTTGCTTTCTAAAAGCAGGCTACTGAGAGTTTACACACCACACAATTTTAGAGAAAGCAGAAGATCCAGGGCAGCTTTCCCTCTGTAAAGGTGATGATCAGCAAAAGTGCCTGAAGGAGCTTCAAGAACCCATCAGTTCTTTCAGGAGGAGCAAGGACACTTTTGAGTCCTCTCTCCAACCAGCATTACAGAAAGCACCAGCAGCAGGAGTCTCTCCTGTGTACTCAACCCCAGCCACATAGCTGGGTCTGTGACCATCTGCTATCCTTTCCTTTAAAGGTCTCCCACACGAGGTGCTGCGGGTGAGCTGCAACAGCACCTCACAGGGATCACAGCATTAACCCAAGCCAAGCCCAGGGGTGCTGATCCTGCCTTTCCAGCTATTTCCTCCAGCTGCTGAATGCTGAGCTGTCACCACATTTCAGCAGAGGTCATTTCGGTAGCTTTTTGCTGCAACATGCTTCCACTCACCTTAAAAAAATTTAAAAAATTAAAAATCTTCCAGAACTAGGCCCCCAAAGCTCTGCCCAATTTGAGCTGTGCCATAGGCATGTATTGCTCTGCAGCAAGCTAAAGAAAGGTCTATTTTGCTACTAACAGGGATGTAGATGTCCTGTACCCACAGAAAATAGCCAGCTCTTAGTGTTTCCAAAATACAGCCCTTGGCTTTATATTCCTGCATCCAACTGGCAGCCACAAGGACCACTATCACAGTGAAGTTTAGACAAGAATACAGAATATCTCTGGCATTACTGATGGCTTTATTCACAGCAAATTTGACTGATCAATATTTATCAGCCACTAATCAAGCTATTCCAATCTGCATAGAATTCATATCAAATTGCAGGCTGGCATGAAAACAGACAACACTAATTTTTAAGGAAAGTAGCAGTTTCAAATCATTGAACAAAAGAAAACCCATCCACACTCAGAAAAGCATTACAGCTGAATTGATATTACTAAAGGGCAAGACACCCAGGTTAGACACATGTCCAGTAATGACTGCTGTTCCTAAGGCACAAATGTCAATAGAGGTTGATGCCAATTCAGCTTAACCTACATGTAGACATTATCTACATAAATGTCACTCAGAAAATGTTAGCTGGAAGTGTCTTTAAGAATGGCAAAATATGTTATCAGGGTTATGGAAAACTAGGTGCTTGCATATTCAATATTTTCAGTAGAGATTTTAGAAGTATCATTTTGAAATGTCTTTATTTTTAACCATGTCAGAACCTCACAAATCTGTCTTGCATCAGCTCCATGAAAAACTGGCACTATTATTCAGTTATCAGGATCTATTAAACACTGAATTATGCATTGCTGAGATTAAATTTTCTTAAAAGCTATGACCTGAAGCACCTCAGACACCAGAGCATATTACGTACAAGTGACTTGTCAGAGCAGCAAAGAGCACCCATGGAGGATGCTGCTGGCATCCTGAAGTGCTTTCCTCCATCACTTGGTGAGAGCCATATTTATCACCTTTTGTGGAATGCCACTTTGAGTAGCACACAGTTGCAGGACTTATGTTACAGTTCAGTGTGCTAATTACTCTGGCTGGAGGATAAGGGGAGCATCTGCCCTTGTCATTATTTGAGTAGGTTTTGAGGTCATGCTTTTGTGAAGGAACATTGCAGGCATGCAGGTCTGGCGGGTTCTCTTCCAGGGCATTCTGGAATGGGGCTGCATAATCATACAAGCTGCAAAGGAAAGCAGAAATCTACTGCAGCTTACCACCTCATATGGTTTTTCATGCAAAAGTGCTGCTGGAGTTTATATTTCAACTTTTAAACACGTAGGATGAGGTTTTCAAGAAAGCTCTGGCTTTACTCACAGGGACAAACATCAAATTCTTGGAGCTGCAACAGGAGACAACAACTTTAAGAGTCGGAATCTAAATGCCAACATTTCTCTCAAATTTATATCCCACATTTCCTAAGTATACAGGGCCCCTTACACATCTGAAAGCTCTTGGAAGTCTAAGTCCTGAGCTTTCCTGCTGTTCTCCACTCTGTGTGCTACTTGATCAAATCTTTGTTACTTATTTTGCTTAAGAATAAACCAAGCATAATGAAAAACACTGACACAGATTATAGGCAAAATAAATATTTTATTGGTTTAATATACACTTTTCTTTAAGAAATCAGCCCTTCTGTGTCTTCCTAACACAATTAAAAATCTTATAAACTTTTTCATACAATGTTGTTATATTTGAAACTATTTTTTGATTAAAGACCTTATCATAGCATAAAGAGTTTTAGTAAATGGAAATGGCAAAGGAGTAAAGAGATTCCAAGCACAGCAAAATGGGATATTACATATCCACTAAATGTCTGTTTGACCACATAAAGCCTCCAATGACTTCCAATTTGCTCCACTGGAATAAACGCATGTTCACCAGGCTAACTGAAAATACACTTAGTGAGGGAGGGGGAAGGAAAAATAGGTATTTTCCATTTTCCCTATAATAAAAGCAAGGTCATTCATCCGTTCCAAGTTGCACATCCTAATCGCTTTCAGAAGATCAGTACTTTTATTGCATTTTGGTTAATATGAAGCAGAAAAGAACTGCTTTGCTTGACTGAGAGCAGTCAACACAAAACAAAAAAAGAACCAGTGCTTAAAATAAGGCACTCTTCTATAGAGGAATGGGTAAACAGTAAGGAAGCAAATAAAATTAGTTAAAAGTCATCTTCTACACAAAGATAAAGCTTTCAGTGTCAGAACTTTAAGTAGTTTTAAGTAACCTCATGTCATTTTACCACTCTGCTAATAGTCACCAGCAATTTTTACAACAGGATAGTTTCCTTCTGTTGAAGTGGCACTAAGTAACAGCAGTGGAAAGCATTATTGGTTGTTTCAAGCTCTTAAAGTGGATCAGTTATTGCACAATAAATACCTCACAGAG
>VWZY01008408.1:0-26614 GCA_013399075.1 Chloroceryle aenea
TTATCAGTTATGAATGACAAGGTTGAAAGTACAACTTCAGTAACCTATGCTGAGTTTTAGAGAAGGTGGCATTTCATGTGCATGCAAGTAAAGGGAATTTCTGTTTCTGGAGTTTCAGAGTATTTTTATGGTTGTACAGTACTGTATAGTCTTGGTGGAAGTGTTGTGTATGTTGGCATTTTGTTTCCAGACTGCACAGAGTCTCTTTAGATATTTACAGTCTTAGTTGTATTGCCAGATTTTTTTCTGAAACTGCTAGAGAAGCAATACTGGTTGTGAAAAGCTGCAGGTCATGTTTATCATAGCAATTTCATCTGTATCAAATAGGTTTGTGATGTATATCAAGGTGGTGGTGGGGAAGATGGGAAGCTATATAGTGCTACTGAAACTTAGTCAAATGCAGTGCCCCAGATTTTAGAAATTACTTCTGGGAATAATTCCAGTTGATAATTACCATTTAAATTTTTCTTTTAAGCTACTATGCTTAATTGCCCATGTAAATATGTATTAGAATTTAAAAGTACCATAGATGCAGTAAAAATGAAATGGAATGTGTTTGCTTGTAGATACAACAAACCCAATTTTGTTCTTTGATGTGTACACAGAGCTAAATAGAAATATAAATAATAGCAACAGCATTCGAATGACACTTTACAAAGCTGCTTCCCCCCCACCCCAGTTCTTGTAGGTCCAGTTCTCTGATCAGAATGTCATGCAAAAAAGCTCCTTCACTTCTGGTTTTCTAGGGACATTTGTTTTGAGGCTGATGAAGAGGTGGATGTATTTAGTGGTTTTTCTATTTTCTGCTGTAAGCAGAGTGATATAGGGAGGTGCATTTAAAAATATGTAAGTACTGGAAACTTTGTAATAAACATTATTTACTTAGATAAATAGATTTTTCAATTGAATGTATACTAGGTTTCCTGGAGATGTTCTTTATGCTTTGGTGAGTTCTGCAAAGCAGTGAAAAGTAGAGGCTGTGTATGTAGATGTTGTAGTGTTGAGAGGGAACAAAAAGTGTAAACATGGCTTGTAATCTACTGTAACCAGGTCTCTATTGACATGGACTTTGTAACCCAAGTTCTCTATATTCTCTTTTGGTACTCCATGGTGTCCTCCCTGTTTTACTGTGTTTTCCACTAGTAATTTCAGAGCAGTTTCTCCCTTGGCTTCTGAGCACGCCTCACTGGATTTTATGCTGAGATAAAGACCATCAAGTCCAATATTCAGGGAGACCAGAATCAGGTTTATCTGGACCTCCAAGCTGCCTTATGAATGTGTTCTTTTTGTTGGTGAGTAGGTTTGTTTTAATTTGTGTTTTCTGAGCAAAAGGTTAAATGCATGGAGGGAAAGAAAGAGCTTATTGAACTGTCTGATCTTTCTTTGAGGCAAGATGCCAGGCACAATGTGAAAGAGAATTCCCATGTTAAAATAGATTGTTTTGGAATAAATACAACCTCCTATGTAAACAGGTAAAACTCTTTTATTGCAGCCTCATCTTTACACTGGCACATTTATCTGGTCTTTGGTTTAAATTATTCTCCTCTAGCTTTTATGTCTTGTAAATGGCAGGTTGGCCAGGTAAAGTGGAACACTGTTCTAAGTGGGGAGCAGTACCTACACTGTACTTACAATGAAGGATAAACTTCTGTGGATCAAAGCATCTAGAATATACAGGGGCTTATGCTATACTGATTCAAGCCTAAAGTTTGCCCTCCAGTGCCAAGTTAAAAGTTCTCCAACTTGCATAGTGTGACACTGCATGTCATCACTGCGACTGTCACCTGCCTGAGGCAAGTAGGGACACTGGTTGTGTTTCCAAGAGGATTATCATCATGAGAGGGCAAACCTTAGCATCTCTCAGTTCACATTCATCACCAAAAGGTCAAAAAAAGTCTTACTTTGAAACAATTTTTAAAGCATTTTAATAGTTCCTCTGTTACATAAATCCTTAGCAAAGAGGCTGAGCACAGGGACTTAGTCCAGTAGGAGTAGGGCAGGGAACTGCTCCTGCAGCACAGTAGCAGCTGTGGTGTGTAGCCTCTGTAGCCTCTTTCAGTTTCTATGTGGGAGAGGATTTTGATTAAATTGAAACACGCTGGGTTGAGTAACACTTACTGTACTCCAGATCTAATCCCTCCAGTACCAATTACTATTGTGGCTTTCATATTGTAGGGCTTTTAAGAACTTCTGTAGTCCATGAGAACTCGTGTCCCATGTGGACCAGTGACTTCTCTCCGTTCCTTTTGAACTGATGCTTGTTAGGCTATAAGTATTAATGCAAGAAAGATTAGGGCACAGTTGTGTATTTATGTTTGAATTATAATTAAGGAGCAAATTCCTTGTCTCTATATTCATCCTATGAAAAGTTTTCAAGATTGTGAAAGTCTGTGTATTAATATTAAACATGCCAAGGGAGTGTTGTCATGGGAATAGCTTATGACCTGGTTGTGTGCACTTATGCCTTCATAGTTTTTATTACTATATGCTTGCCTATAATGTTTTTTTCTTAATTAAAACATTAAGAAAATACTTTTTCCAATACTATTGTGAAATCCTCAGGGAGAGGGACAAAATCCACAAGAAATGTGTCAAACTCATAACCTGAGAAGAGAAAGGTGATAGTGAGAGGCAGAATATTAGCAATGTATCCAATAACCTTTCAATCCTCTCACAAAGTGAAAAAGTAGGTGGCAATAAAGATTTGTAAGTCTGATAAAATACTGCCAGAGGACCTAATTTCTTTGCAATATTCTGGCTTTACTAAATCAAGGGCAGATGAGAACTAGATTAGCTACATGATTAATGTGTATATTGGGCCTAACACAGCAAAGTCAGCCAGCATACTGAGGACAATTTAATTATAAAGATTATGTAACTAATCAGTGATGTTTAGCCATACAGTAGATTTGACTGAAACAATGAAGGTTTTAAAAAAAATTTGCCATACAGTCACTTAAACAGAACTTGTTTTGCAAGAAACAACAACTTGAATGAAATACAAGGAAGATTAAGAAGTTTTATGCATAAAATGCATCCTAAGAAAACAGAAAAAAACCCCAGCAGACTGTGCTAAACTGTTGAAGTTGACTGTGATTTTTCTTTCTCTTATAGATGAAAAAAAAAAACCAAACCCCACCCCAAAAAAACTAAAACCACCACAAGGAATTGAGAGAACGTTTAAAATTAGGCTTGTATTTCTAGGTAACAGTAACTTGGTAAAAGGTATTTCTGTGGATGCAAGGGATAAAATGAAACCTAAGGGGGAGGTATAGTTAAATCTCTATGAAAAAAAACCCCAAATCTCACAACATAGAGAACTCCAACTCATTGCTTCAGCAGCACTGTGGTGCATTTGAGAAGAAATCCCTTTCTGAAAGGGAAAGGAATTCCATTATCCCTTGTAACAAGTCTGACACATAAAAATGTATGCTCTCACTAAGATCTATTTTGTTGCTAATGATGTTGTCTACAAGCCAGTTATCAATTTTACTGGGTACTGTACAAAGAATCCCTGGAACAGCGCTAGGTAGATCACAGTTAACTAAGAGCTTGACTTGTGTGAACATCCTGAATATATAGTTAGTATTTTATGGTGCAAAACTACCAAAATAAACCTTTTTAAAACAAGAAGGAATCATTTAGTCATCTACTGACAGCCCAGCATAATTCTGGATTTGCCAACAGAGGCCATCTGCGTTATTTTTTTTTTTTTAAATTAGTTTCTAAGAGGAAAAGTCCAGAAGTTGACAGAGCTATGAATAGCTAGTAGTGCTAGAAAAAGACCTGTGTTTGTGAAAATCTTTGCAGTTGATCAGTTTGTGCATAGCATAACACAGTGCATGATTACTTGGTATGTTGTTTGGGCTTAACTTTTTCGAAAGTCAAGTTAAATTGTGCTGCAATATTTACATTTAGAATAATTTTTCCTCCATTGAGGACATCAAATAAAAATAGGGTAGGGGAGAAGTGCTTTGAGGTAGAAGGCTGGCTGTCTGATCTCTGGTTAGGGAAAGAGAGATGGAATATTTTCGTGTATTTTTTTTCTACTAGAACAAATAAGCAGCTTAACCAGACGAGATCTTTGTCCATCCAGTCCTGTATTTTAAATGACTGCTAGATGGTTCCTGGGGAAAAAATTAGATTGACTAGGCAAGTTTTAAGTGCTATTTCCTCAGAGGGATTTGCCAGCCATTAACAATTTGCAGCTTATGGATTCTTTGACCTAAATACATTTTGGTTTTGTATCTAATATTCTGTTACTTTAAAAATAAAATTTTCCAGTCTCTTTCATGCCATGTGTCACAGGTAGGGCAGCCCCTTAGACCTATAACAGCTGCTCTCTGTTAACCCCACTCCCTCGCCAAAGGGGAAGAGAGAAGGGAATAAGGGAGAGATGCTTAGTGATTAGAAAAGGAAACTAGAACAGCTTTAATTAAAACAATGAATACAATATATACAAATATGTACAAAATCAGTACTGAACCTAACTACCCTGACTGTAATTACATCATTGTCACCACTGATGCTGTGGAGCAGGCACTGGGGGAGTCCCAGACTGGGCCTCGCAGCAAATGGGAGATGTGTTCAGGAGCTGGATTTTCTGGTACTGGATTCAGCAATGAACAGATCAGGATTGAAGGCAGAATGGACAGAATCCTACAAGGATGCTCCAATGAAGGAATCAAAAGAGGACCTGAACCAAACAGAACTGGCAAAGTCATCCAAGAGGGCAAAGAGAGGGAGCCTCAAGAGGGAGTCCCAAGACTATCCAGATGCCTCAGCTTTATACCAAGTATGAATGATGTATATGGAATGGAAAGTACTGTCAAGTACTGTGTTTAGGTTGTGTCATGAAAACATCACTAAATAGAGTTTGGAAATTATTGAAATGCTACAAATATAGTAGATCAGTTAGAGGACAAAGTATGAGGAAATTGGATGTTATATTGTTCTTTTGAGAAAAGGTGTTTGGGGATGGAAACACTGATATAATTTGATTTTTAGTCCATTATCTTCCTAGAAGTCATCATGACATTCTATTTCTGAAAGATACTGTGACATTATAGAAAAGCCAGGTAGAGAGGAGGAGCTTACCAAGAGAACAAATAAATGGCATTAACATTTGCAATGAGTTGAGGAAAATCAGGTCAGGCACCTAAAACCCTCTGCTTTTGTAATTCAGTTCTTCTCTTTTCACTTCCTTCCAGCACTGCTGAGATATTTCCACCACTAAAAAGGTGGAAACAGTTTAAGAGCCCAGGAGTGGCTGATCATAACATCTGTTCTCTCTGCTTCTTCAGAAGGGGTGTCTTTTGTTGTGCTGTTTCTTCCATCTCTCTCTTTGAATGTTGCTTTTCCAGTACAAGATGAAATTTTTAACACTAGCAATAAGAGAGAAATGTCTTACATGAATGTAAGTTCTTTGGGAAAGTAGCTGTTAATGCCATCTTTATAATCTAGAAGACTGTCAAGTAAGAGGTTTTATAAACACTGTGATGAAAGGGAAGGAGAAAATGAATATTGTTGAAGTACAACTTCTGATTTATATTTTAAATACTTATTGTTTTCTGCTTCTGTATATCTTTAGTCACCTTTTACATATCTTTTGAAGTGTTTGCTATGACATTACACAGGCTTTATATTTCAAAAGCTGGACCATTTTAATTGCTTATAATGTGTGGGGTTTCTTAAAACACCATTGACTTATGGCTTAAATGTAAAACAAAGATGAGGTTACTCTGCATGTGGACACTGGATGTTCACTGGATGTTCACATCTGAGATAAAACTTTCTTGCAAGAAAGACAATCATCTTGTTTAACCAGTAGTTTAACCAAGGACCCTCCTACTGTTTCTTAAAAGGTAAGAAAAATGTCAAAATTAAGAGAAACAATCATCTTTGGATGCTAAAATAATTGCACAGCAAAGCTAGAAATCTATCTGATGTTTAAATAGAAGTTGTAGTTATTTGATATATACTTGAATCAAGCTGTACCTGTGACATGTGAAACTCACGTTTATTTGGTTCCTAGAAGAAACACCTCTAAAATTATAGCGTAAGTTTTTTTCCCCTTATTTTCTTCAGACCGTTTGACCTAATGATGTAAATCACTAATCAGGATGTGTTAATTGTGGATCTTAAGGGAATTCAGACCTAGTTTACTGTCTCTTCCTATGATGTCCTTATTGGAAAAACTGTCTTTTTCCTAGTGGCTTTTATGATTCTTGCTGGTAGCTACAGCTGGTGACACCAGTGGTATTGGCCACACCAGGGAAGCTCCTGAGAGGACACAGATCTTACTGGTGACTGAAGTGAAGATCGTAAGTGAAATGAGAAGGTGTAGAATAGAAAATGGATCTATTATGCACTGTAAGAGAAGAGCACAGATGACCTTTGTTTCAGATGTAATATCCTCAATATAGTCTACACACAGCCCATCCACTTAGACAAGCATTCAGTCTAAGCCAGCAAGCTAACAAATCTATAAATGATTAAGGGATTTCTGATGGAGGTTTGTATATCCTAAAAATTACTAGAAATATAATATTTAAGATGTGTGGAAGGACAGAGAATTTGTTGCAAAAATTGGTCATGGGCAGAGGGAATTTCTTTATAATGTAACATTCTGAGAACACAAAAATTGTATTTTTGTTGGTGTCTGGACCATCAACACCAACTCTCAATACCCCTGATAACAAGCTACATGGGAAGTTGTACTGCTGTTGTGAGATAATGCTGGCACAATTATTAACTCCGTCAATCAAGCTCAGAGAAGGATACTCCAGAAACAGGGAGGTGAGTCTGCAAAAAATGATAAATATTACCCAACGGAAATTCGCAAGAACTCTGCTAGAAGGGATTTCTAAGAAAGTAATCTTGTCTGGAGACAGTCTTCCCCTGAAGCAACTGCAGTGCAGCTCTGCTGTAGTAGGATGGATGCATAAAAGTTAACTTTTTGTTAATAAACTATAGCAAAAATATTCAAGTGAATATATTAATATGATGTTCATGAGAATTTATCAACATAATTATATATAAATAATTATATAGATTCTCATAAATATCATACAGAAAGACCTGTATTACAGGCTTATGTGCCCACTTCCTAAGTGTTAGTCTGTCCAGAATACAGGTGTCCAGCATACTTTGGAATGTTTGCTCATGTGGTAGCAATAATGGAAGCCAAGTTTTGCTTTAAAAGTTTTCTTTCCTACTCTGCTCACTTTTTTTTTTATTTTTCCCCTCCAGGGTTTATGTATAAGTTTGCAGTGAAGAACATAACTGTGTTGTCCTGAAGGCTTTCTTATCTTAACATTACAAGTCAATGCATTTCTGAGCAGTTTAAATTAAACTGGTGCTTGAAAAAGACTGTTCAAGCACTTTCCTGATGATTACCTTAAAATAGAGTTTATGCTCAGAATTACAGGGACCTGAACAAGGCCTCAGTCCACCATCGTGGGAAACATTTAGCAGTCACAACTTGTTGATGCCTCTGGAAGCTGTCCCCTAAGTTTGGCTTCCAATAGTTGTTCTGGTGGGCAAAACTATCTCTACTTTGAAAGGATGGAGGAGCTTGTTTGCTCTCTCTTGTCAGCACTGGGGTGTCCTTCTGCCAGAACATCTACATCTCCTGCAAGCTCAACATCCTATGTGGCATTCCAGCAAGATGTAACTTCTCATGAAACACAGATCTGTCTCCCTTTCCTCTTCCATGTGTGTGATCAGAGAAAGATCTCGTATTTCATGTATAGCATCTTACAGACTGCAGCAATTACCCATGCAGGGAGGAAGAAAACGGATTTAAATGTTTCTCAAAAGAACTGAAGGCTCCATTTCTACACAGGTAGAATGTGCTGACTTCAAAACACCCATCTGAGTTACTGTTGGCTTTGAATTTCCTTTTGACATGTTTAATGCCTCTCTATGTGCATGGAAATGTATGTGCATAGGAGTTTATGGCTTCAGGGACTGCTGTTGTAGACTGGATGCCTAGTACTTGGCATGGTAGACCATACATGATGGTCTGGGTAAAGCTCAGAGCAAATTCATTGAGACCCTTTGAACAGGAGTTTATATGTTCCCCTCTAAGGTCCTTTTTAACTGGAACAAATTTATTATATAAGAAAAACCACACACACTTAAGATTAATAGAAACAGGATTGTAATTTAATATCTATCTGTTACCTCTGCATGTAGATTAGATCACTTTAGTAGTGTCTGATGCAGGCTGACTAAAGATTTGTGTTGGAAAATCGCATCTTTATAATAAACTGTCTTTTAGGTGTATTCTGAGCCATTCAAACCACTCCATGAGGTTTGAAAACAGATGAGGAAGAAACTCAGAGTTTTCCTCTCCCCTGGGTTTCCATTAGAAGTGGATTACATTGTGCTCCTGGTAATCATTGAATAAATATGTTTTAAAAGTGCTTGATCATTTTAGCAAGTACCCCCGTGTGGCTTCTGCAGTGCCTTGTTTGAATTTTACAAGATGTTCAACATTTTCTATGCCTTTATAGGTTTGACCTTTAAATATTATTTAAAAAGCAAATGTGATATCATCTGCAAGTAACAGATAAAGGCTTATGGGTAAAAGGACAATGTTTTCTTGGAGGATTTACTATGTTTAAGAGCAGTATGGCCTTTCAAGGGCTTGTGAAATAGCAATAAAATTAGTGTATTTTCTAATAGAAGAAAAATAGAAGGCTACAACTTCAACTTGGAAGTTTTTCCACCAGATCTGATTTGTGTTTTTGGATTATTTTTCTATATCATTAGTCACATGCTGGGCAGTATAAAGGTATGTTTATAGCAAGATAACTTAGATGCAGCAATACAAAAAAACCCATCTAGTTTCACCATTAATGTGAACTCACCTATTATATAACTATACAGTTGTAGGGTGCATGTGAAATGGCTTCAGTTTCCTGGAGGAGTCTGGATAAGGAAGACTATGAAGTCAAAGTAAAAGATTTGATTAAAAAAAAATCTAGGTAACAATTATATACAGATACAATTGTTTTATAATTTCATAGTTAGTTGAGTGTTTAGTGCACTTTTCAGATTAACATTAAACAGTAGAAGGGCAGTTTTGCAGGTTGTGAATACGTTTTGGTATACGTTTTCTGTGAGATGAGGCCACGAATATAGCTGCTGTGTTTATTCTAGCTCAGAATGGCATCTCAGTTTCTTTTTCTCCATGAAAGGGTGTTACTTTTACTGCTGAAACATCTAGCCTCACGGAGAAGCTGTGTTTTGTTTTACTGAGGGGGTTCAGAACACAAAATTTTTTATTATCTGATGCATCTCTCCCTCCAAGCAGACTTAGAATATGAAAGATGAGGTGTGGAGGCTGAATTAAAAATATTGTACAAGCTTGTAACAGTATTAAGCTGTGTGTGGTCTACACTAAGTATTACCTTGATAGACTTTGCTGCAGGACCTTTTAAAGCATTGTTTTGCCAGTTCTGCTCTCTGTGCATTTTTCACGGATGTGTTTTTTTCTCAGAGTTAGCCTTTCTGACTGTAAGCCTTGAGCTATGTTTGGTGAAGGAAGGATTTAAAAAGCTTTCTGCAGCAAAAGTGGACTGGAATGAGCCCTTTGTGCCAGCTGGGACTACAAATGCTTCTACTCAGCGTGGTGTTGCAGTCAGGCTCGACTGAGTCTAATTGATCAATTAGGGAGACCACTGAGACTATAAAGAGACCCTGTGAACAGTATTTCCCCCTGACCTTGACCTAGGTGCAGAATGACAAAAATAATACTGTGCTAAATGTAGATTCTTTGAAAACTTATTGGTTCATTACCCTCCATTAGCATCCAGTATTTAAAAGGAAAAGTGTAAGCAGTAATAGAAGGTAGTAAATAGGATGCCGCTGATAACTGCCATCTTAAAAGATACTTGGCTTCTTAAACTATATGTTGAATAACAAAGATGAGTTTAAAATATTTAAAAACTAAGAACTTCATGTGTACTGTGGTGATTTTTCTAATTTTTTTAATCCATTCTGTTCAGTTTGCTGAATGGCCAGCTGGAAGGAATTCACTGTATCTTTAACCCTGGGTTTTAATCTCTTCTCTCGGGTGGGAACCAAAACCCTTTTGTGCTGAAGTCAGTAGATACTTTCCAGGTACTAAATAGAATAAAACTAATTTTTTTGATTGTATAAATATTTTAATTCGAAGAATGATATGGTAATGAATAATGGACTAGTTTATGACACAAAGAACAATGGTTCAAAATGCTATAATTTATTCTCAATGTGAGTTAATATTGTTAAATTCCCTTACTACCAATTTGTTTTTTTGGGGTGGGTGGGTTGTTTTTCCCACCAAAAAACTCACCAACATGTCTAGGTAGTACACCAAATATTGTCTGAATAACTTACTAAAAAGTATTCACATTCTGTAGCTTTTTGAGACATCCACACAGAGTTGTGTGTGTGTTGGTGAAAACAAGATGTGCTATGACTACACCTGAAACGATCTAAAAGGGATTAATGAGTCTTGAAGAGAGTCATGGGGGACTGGGTGATGATCTGTAATGGAAGGAGCTTTGTGGATGGGGCTTTAAGGATTAAAGTTTTGCCTTCTGTCAGGATTATGCCCATTGTGCACCTGAGTGTGTCTTACAACTGCTGTGGATTTCAGTAAATGCTTCCTAATGAGAAATAACATGACAAAAGCTGTACTTCTCTAAATAAAAGGTCTATTTCAGTAGTTACTGTTCGAGAGATCACAGAATTCTTAAAGCTATTTGTTTCGTATCTTTTCTCTGAATTAAAGCATTTTGCCAACTCTGCCAACAAAAGACCAAGTGACTTCAGAATCATTAGGACTTCATAATTTTTGTACTTGTTCTTGCCCCAGATCTTACCTGATGCTAAACTGCTCTTAAAAATAAGAATCTCATTATCACATCCAGGAAAATTACTGTCTCTGGTTCCTCATAAACTGAATGGGATTAGGGTGTTTATCATTTGCCCCTGTTTCCAAGAGGGCAACTCAACTGCATTCTCCAAAACACTTTATCAGCAATTCTTTTTTTGTGGTCACAATGCAACAGGGGGATGAGTTAGCTCTTAACAGTAGCACTATGTAATCTTAACAGCAAAAAATGGTATAAATTCTAAATGCTTAAAACATACCTTGAGTTTCTTCTGGTTCACTTTGCTTTTTTTAACCCTTCTAGGGAACATGTAAAACTTCACATGCAGGATTCTTGGGACTTGTTTACAGATCAAAAATGCTTCTTATTTTCAGCAGTAACTCTTGATGTTTCTCATCTCTGAGTAAAATAACATTACAATATTGTCTTTTATACTTCTCACTACTTTCATCAGGATGTCTGTCCTGCTGGCATGAAAAGGCTTGAATGTTAGCATTAAATCAAATATTTAATAATTACTTTTTAATGCATAAAGGTACAGATTTACAGTTTGGTTTGGGGATTAATCATAACTTCAGATCATTGTGTGATACATTATTCCTGAGGTTTCACCTCTGCCACTTCTCTTGCGATGGAATCCCAAAGCAGGGATTTAAACCAGTGAAGGATTCCAGGAAAAAGCAGGTTGTCCTTCCTTTCTGTATATGATGCAAATGAAGATGTTCTTAGGAAAACTAATAATGGTCTTAAAGCCATAAGCTACAATAATACAAAAAAGGTGTGCTTATGAGCAAAACCTACTTGATTTTTAAGAATCAGAAAATAACTCCTCCTCCAGCACTAACCTTGCACCTTTAGTTTGCTTTCCAGCTAGGACTTGCTACTTACGCTTTCCTAAAGCTTGGCATTAGTACAAGCTACAAGTTAAACTACTCCTGTATAAAACTTCATACCCTCTGTTGGGTTGTTGTTTCTGGGCGTCGTATCTTATGACATCTTGAAGTTTATCACAGTTTATTTTCTGGGGGAGGCTATGGTGATGACCCTGGTCTTATGCTCTTTCACTTGTTAAACCTTTCCCCTCCTCATCTGCTTAAAGATAATGTAAAATAAGCTTGAAATTCAGTTTTAGATTTGCTTTCCACTATTTTGGTGTCAGAGATAGGAAAAATTAACCCAGATTTGCATAAAATGGTCAAAGCAAGAGTGCTTAATTACATAACTTAATCACAAAGCCCTTTCATCCTAAAAGGAAGACATTATTGTTTTCATTCTTGGGCTTGTATGACTTGCTTACGGGGTACTACAAGTAAATCTTGTAGATGTTAGTGATACACAACCTCTGTGTAACGTGAGATGGCCACTGCTGCTTTTAAAGCTGTTGAGGACTTCAGTGTTGTTGTTGGCAGGGCTGAAGATGTAATTGAAATGTATGTCCAAACAGCCCACTAGTTCTAGCTCATTGATGCTAGTTATTATTTAATTATGTTTATATTTATGCATAACAAAATGGAGACTTTCAGTGGTCTTGAGATTACCCAGACCATAAATGGCTATTAGTCCCTCTCCTCCCCCATTAGCTCCATCACATGTAACATATTTGTGGGAAATTTGTGCCTAATGGAGCATTTGTTTAGGTGTGCTGGATGTTTTCACTATTGGGTCTGTCTCTGGAGTACTTTGGCTAGAGGTATGACAGCTGTCAGCTCAGACTTGTACAGGGTTTTAAAAAAGGGAATTGGAATTGTGAAGATTACTTTAGAATTTAATTCCCTATTTGCTGAATACACCTCACAAAATTTAAATGAGATGCTAGGAAACACTGAACAACATCAGGCAGGAGCAAATACCCCGATGTTTTGTCTGCTGAAAAATACCAATAGACTCAATTATAAACAGTTCAGGTGATGTAAATTTCTGACCCAGTTTTGGACACAATATTACATTTGGAGCTTTGCCGTCATCTTGGCATCTGGGCTGAACATGATACCTTGGGATAGCAGAGCCTCTGCAAGCTCTCTATGCAGGCTGTGTTTGAGACTTTGGACAAACCTTATCCTCAGGCTGCTTGAAGCACCTTTTAATTTAAATTGTGAATACCTGCTTGGTCATTCAGTAATCGTTTAGGAGAGATTGTCATCTTTCATTACTGCATTAACCTTTAGAACTGGCAACTGTGTTCCAGCTCGCAATAATTGAGCAGAGGTCCAGGAAAATTAGTTTCTTACCTTGTGCTTGCACATATGGACATATCAGTCGCTTGCTGGAGTGATTTTGCCAATGACATTTCCTTCTCACTAATTTAAGCTGGTTTTTTTTAAATCTTTGCTTTAGATTATCTTTTTAACATTACTATCCTGGACCTAGAGGGGGAAGAATGGGAGATACATCTTTGCATCCTTTAAAATTTGTAGTTTTCAGCTTTTCCAGCCCTGCTTTTATGGAATTTAATAGGATATGGGTTTGAGGCAATTCCCATTGCTGTGTTTTAAGGGAAGGAACAAGTGTTTTGGGACATCACGCCTTCTGAAATAGAAAACATAATTTTGTTTCACACAATATGTCCCTCCTAGCTTGTATTTCAACCCAAACACCCCTCATCTAGTGATCTAGATTGGTTCCCCCCCCACCTTGTGGTATGATACTCAGAAGTACTAAATTCTGAATACTTAATAGGAATTAGGTGTGTGCAATGTCCATAATAGTGGGGTGTATTGCTGTTACTTGAATGAAATTATTTTTAATTATAAGTAAAAATGGTAGGTCTGCTTGGAAAGCAGAAGTCTTCTAGAGATTGAGTCTTGGTCAAATTCAGATGATGTAAATGTACCTGAAGTTAACTGTTAAATGTAAGTCACTGAGAAGAACTTGAAGGTCTGTGTGAAAGAAGTCTTAGAGAAGTAAATTTTGCATAGTGAGCACATTTATTGTCTGAACAGCATGTTATTAGAGACTGTTTTCAAATTGGATGGAAAGCTTTTGAAGGGTGATCTACTATTTTCCCTTACATATTGTAGCACCTTCCTAATTTCTGATAAAATGTGTGTTGGGTAGATTTTTAGACTTTAGTTTCTGTTTTTTTAGAACTTGCTTTTAGAAATCACACTGTAGACCACTTGCAAAGAAGGTATGCAGAGTATTTTGTTTACAGTAATTTGTTTAAAGGACTAATATATGCCTGGATCACTTCCAGTCACTTAAATAGCAAAATGGAAACCAAATCTTACTTTCTTCAGATGTGAAATAGTTTAATGATGCCATTTAAAATTGGGGGATTGGAAAATGATATGCAGTGATGTTCTTAAACAATAAACAAACAGTAGTTTTTGTTGTGGTGCTGTTAGATGTCCAAGACAGTTAAAGAGATAAGCAATTTCCTAAGTGCTCATCAAGTGAATTAGAGGCAATTTGAATCTGGAACAGGATGAATTTGTGTCTATGGAACTAAATTGTCTTAAATTAATGGGGTAAAGAGAATACAACTTGTATCTAGCCTGTGTCCAGGAGCTTTCTCTCATAGAAGTAGAGAGATTAATGATATGTCTGCATATGTAAATGTCCGAAATAACTATTTTGCAGTATTTTTTCTGAACAATGGCTTTGATATAAATTCCCTATTATTTTGATATAAATTCCAGGTAGTCATACTCTAGAGCAATGATGGGACTAGTTTGAATTTAATGGAGAAGTGTGGTGTTACTAGAAGATGAGTGTGACTTCATGGGATTGTATTCCAAAATAATTCTCCATATTAATTATCAAGTGCTGGTAAGCTTGAGGAGTCTAAGCACTCTTATGATGTATGTAATGGTTTTATGGAATTTGAGGCAGGAATGATCCTCAGAATCACCAAGCCTGATAAGGTATGTATCAGTGACCCTCAAATGTCACAGTCTTAGCCCTTATAACTTACTGGTCTCAAATATCTCTTAGTTCTCCTGATGGAGGAACTGTGATGAGGTAGAGAAACTTGAAACATGACTGATCACTTGCTGCTTTTTTTTTTGACGAGATAGGTTACTACAGTCTTGCATAACAAGGGTTTTAATTTCTCATTATAGCACCTGAAAGTTTTAATAACCATCTTTCTAAATGTAAAATAGTTTTTGTAGTACCAGTAAAAACAATCTGTGGTGCAATTTTCTAAGGGATGGAAACATCTCTTGACACAATTCTCTACAGGGTCATTTAATATGATGTGATGTGAACCAGTTAAAACTTGTTTGGTCACTATACGGCCTGGATGCTCTCCTGAAAGCATTTTGGAGAAGTTTTGATGAATAGGCAGCAACTGATTATATTATCATTTTTTTCTGTTGCTAATTTGACTGCATTCAGTTATATATATAATTCTTTCCAAATTCACTATGCGTGTGTTTTATGAGCCCTCAATCTCTCCTGTTTGCTTCCACAAGGTATTTTTGTCAGTTGAAAACAGTTTGAGGACCAAATGCAGTTTTTTCAAGCTTGTGAACGTGTTTTTCTGGCTTCAGACAGTGCTTCGGTTCTGAACAGTATATACTGCAAAGCCTATAAATGCAAATATTGGTAAGGAAAGTTCAGCATCTCCCAGATGCTTATGCTAAAGTAGTCAAACTGCTTCTCAATAATCACTTAATTAGATACCTGATGTTTCCAATACTTTTGATGAATATTCTGATTTTAGATCAATATTGCATTTTCCAATTCCTTCTGGGATCTGGATTGCTACCTGTGACAGAGTATGTGTGATAGTGCTGAGTGTTATTAATCTTTCTTTACAAATGAGCTTGGTTTTTTTTCAGTTATGCTTAAGATGTGTAAGGGATCAGTGAGTATTTGGTCTTGTAATATCCCTGCAAATCATCAATTTTCTTTTGCGCCATATATTGTAGAAGCAACTCTAACTGCTGAATTTGTACTGAGCTTGTGTCTCCTGTCTGTCACAGCTGTATCAAAGAAAGAAATTATTTGGAAAGAAGTCAACTCGCCAATAAGTCTTCCCTAAAGAAAATATTTCAAAGCTGGTGGGAGCCTAAGGTTGCATGTTAATGCATCTAATACCCTAGTGCTAAGCAGTGCTGAGCTGCTCAGTATTCACAACCACTGTGGTGTGTGCCATTGATCTGGGCAGTGGTACTAGGAGCAGATGTTTGAAATGCGGTGTCTGTAACATGCTTCAATAACTACTCACTGGTGGACTGGCCACGTGTAAGGTGAAGTATGTGATCAATTAAAATTGATTATAACTCTTCAGTGGGATGATCTTCCTGTCGGCTGTTGGATTGTTTTGTTAATAGGCTTATTGGATGGAACCTTTCCCGATGGCATTTCTGGAAACATAACTAAGAGTGATGCAAAAAATGTAAGGGTCTAATGTAGAACTCCTGAAAGCCTATGGGAAGCTTCCAGTTTTCACCGGTGTTTAAATTTTTGGTGTGACTTCAGGCACAGAATAGAATGCCTTAAATTCGAATTTAAACATATCTTAAAAGAGAAGCCATTATTTTAGTCAGCCATAATTAAATGTTTGACTGTATTTTCCATGTATTTGAATGTGAATCAGATAACTCCTGAATCTTGATACTAAAGCAAAAGATACCCTGTTCCTGGCACTAGAGTAGGTAATTTTTTAATTTAAAAAAAACAAAACAAAAAAAAAAAAACAACAAAAAAAAACCAAACAAAAAANGGTAATTTTTTAATAAAAAAAAAAAAAACAAAACAAAACAAAAAAAAACAACAAAAAGCAGAAGCTCACTAAGGTCCATACCCCCCATACACATGGGGAGGTCTCAGAGGTACTGGACTTGAACTACACTGAGTAGAAATCTGGGTTCTCATTGAAAAAAAAAAGTTTAATATCATGATTCCAAGTGTTGTCTTTTGCTTCTAATTTTCCTTTCCTAATCTTTTTGGTGCAAGGAGAGAGGTTCCTGAAAATATGTGTGTGTATATATATTTCTTGAAGTAGTTTTGTGGTTGGGTTGGGAAACTGTAATTAGATGTGAGAAAAATAGTGGGGTTCTAGTTGGACTGGTCCTTATCTAGTAGGATGCCTCCCTTTAGGACATACCCATTATTTATGGCTTCTAGTTAGAAAAGGAACATACCTAGAAAAGCTGCAAATGGAATGATACAAACTTGAAAAGAAACTTTCTAATTTGACAGATGTATAGTCAAAACAGCTTACTATTTGCACACCAGTTTAAGTGGTTCTAATAACAGTCCATTAACATACGAGCACCTGTAATTACTGGCACCTATGTCTTGGAATAAGATGTTAGATGTAGGCAATACAACTGTTTTGCTATAATTAATCTGTTGAAATATAGGAATGACATTTTGGCGTTCAAGTTCCTCCTTGACTAATTGACAAAGTGGGAATATTTCAGAAGCTGCAATTTTTTCTGCTTTCTGATGGAGTGATGGCGCAAGGTTTTCTGTAATTATCATCCTCCACATACAATGCAGATAGAAATTTACACCTGGAAAGTTCTTCATGTTGAATTCAATAACTATCACATTTTATTACCAGACATTGGTACATGGAATACTTTCTTCTGTGCATAAATGCAAGAAATGAGTAAGATTTGTGGTGGGTAAATACTTTTCATCTTCCCAATCCCCCCCCGACCCCCCCAGGCAGTAGACCAAGTTTGTCTTGTCTTTAACACAAAAACACAATTAACTTTAATTATTAATGACTGAATCATGAAACTACTTTTTGTATGGTATTAGTTATCCATAAATTGCCTGTGGTCTAGGGGCTATGGAAGGTATTTTCAGTAGTGATGGTGTGTGCTACTCTTTGACTTGTCATGGATTTCTGCAGGAAAAAAAAGCACTCTATCATTGTTATGAAAATCTTATCCATGCTATCAATCATAGTGACTTATGAATTTTAATAAAAGTGGAGTTACTTATTCTTTAAAAGTCACACTGGTAGAATGGCATTAATCTCAAGTACTTTCAGGTGTCTGAATAGTGTATCATTCATTTAAGGTATTTTCCTGGACTCATGTGTTTAAGGGAGAAAATCAGGCATTTTAAGAGGTAGATGTGTGCTACCTAATTAAGCAAACTATTAAGGCTGTCCATCAGCCTTCACTGAATGTAGAGTGCCTTGGTAATTAGCTTTGATAGTACACCTAACCTGTTATGACTGATGTTGTTAGATATATCCTACTTCTCAGATTCTGAAACACTCACATTAATACTTTTTATAGTTGTCTACCATTAGTGAAGTAATTTCTTTAGTTTAACTGAAATGATAAAAAACCCTCAAGTATTCCTATAATTTCAAGCTGGAATGTAATTTTGTCCATCAACCTCACCCAAATTCTAAGTTGCAATGTATCAAACCATGCTAGTAATAATAATAAAGTTACCCAGATATGAAAGTAGAACTTTCTGTAAATATTTTATGCTCAAAAAATAATTTTCAAGTATTTGCTACAATCCAGAACTTGTGACAATTTTCAGCTTATGGAATTTGTGTGTATTTGGTCTTATTAGTCTGGTTAATGCTCGCTTTGCTTCAATATAATGTTACAGGTATGTGCATACACTGTTTATGACAGGAAAAGGATCCTGGGGGAATGATGAGGTTGTAGAGAGAAGGCCAAAGGCAGTTAAGAGGGATTTCAAGGACCTGGGGTGACTAGTTGAAGGCTCAGGGGTGCAGGTATTTTTTTCTTGCATATATATTTGAATTTATATGAATCAAATCTCTATAATACATTCCTTGCTGCTAGCTCTTTCTTCTCTAAAAATCTGTTAAATAAGTGGCCAGCAAGTTGTGTCCTGTCTCCAATGAACCTGTAATTCTTTGAAAACTGAATTCTTTGTTTTTTTTGTGGCCTATTAATGAAATATTTTTTAAATTTTATTTTTTTTCTAATAACTTTGTTTATGAAGAAAGGCCTGTTGATTTTTGTAAACTACCTAAATACCAAACAATAAATTTTTTGGGACTGAAAAAGGTCTTTTTTTAATGTTTTAGGTTATATTGAACTAGCTTATTATAGATGTCTTGAATGTTTCTAAAAATAATTCTGCTGTGTTGCACTATCTGAGAAGATATCACAGAATACAAGTATACCTCTATTGCTCATGATCTAGAATATCCTGGATTGCCTTCTCAGCCCATACTCAGATCTTTCAGGTTTTTGTGTGTTTGCTTGTTTGTTTGTTTGTTAAATAAAATAGCATGATGTGGGTTAAAGGCTGTTCAGTTAAAATCCAGACCTATCAACAGCAGTAGGATTGGCCTGTGGAACCATCAGGCAGAAAGCAGAAAACTTCAGTATCTTTTCTAATCTTTCTCATAACAAATATTCCCTCCATGTGTGTTTCATAGCAACAAAGGATTTGTGAAACTACACAATCTCTGTAAAGCTGAACATCTCAATCAGGAGGGGAGGGTGTCCTTTTAGTAATTTATACAAATGATACACTTTGTCAGCTGATTACTCATTTAATATGCTTTTTTTGATCTGCCAAAGATGATCAGATATTCACTTGGTGGCAACAGTCTTTTAGTAATGAATTCATTTTCATGCCTGAAGCAGTAATCATGGGGACCTGTCTTTTAATAATTGCTAATTAATATAAGTACATATTCAATCTTTGCTTTCATTGTAATCTTAGTATGACACTTGGCATAGAAGAAAATATCATGTGGAATAAATTCTATTTCTTCAATTTGAAGTGACTCGTGATGGCCAAGCAGATGTGTTGACATAAATGCAAAAAAGTCATTATTAATTTTGTTATTTAATATCTAGATAGCTGTCCTAATTTTCCTGATTTCTCTACCATTTTACACGCAGGGTAGATTTATCTTTGAAATTGTAGCCATCCAAGCAAAACAGGTGTGGGAGAGGAAGAAGATAAAAGGAGGAAGAGTTTGCTTCTTTCTTGGAAAATAATTCTGTATTTCTAAGGGCTGACTGCAAGACCTGACAAGTACACCTGTGGAAGAGCTTCTTACATAGCAATACCTGGACTTAGTCTGGCCTTGAATTATGATATAAACACTAGTGCATTTGTTGCCTCTACTGTCTGTAATCTCATAGGTGTTACAGAAACATGGTGAAGTCGTCTCCATTTCTGATGCATTTACACAGAATTGGAAATTATTTTTTCGGCCATGTATTGCTCTCTGGGCTTGTTTTCTAATGTGTGTGACAGACATATAAAGGTAAATCATTGCAATTGCAAAATGTGGTTTAGATATCAAACTGCTGCAGAGGTGCAAAGATGAGCAGGAACAAATACTCAAGTTCATAATTTAGTGTATCTCACACTATTGGGTTTTTCAACTACAAATGATGTCTGATGATCTCTTTTTCCATGATGGCTGTCTTGGGACGCTTCTCATGGCCACAGCTATTCCGATGTCTTCCTACTTTAGTCTGTAGAAGAAAGCTGTGACTCTTGGAGAAAAACTCCTTGCTTCAGTACTGCCCATTGCCAGAAAAAAATTTTAGAGGTTCTGTCACCTCATCGGTATGGCAGGAAGATTTCAGGTATTTATTCTTTTAATTAATAGCCTTTGATACCAAGTCATCTAGGCTGATAGATGACTGCAGCTGGTATCAATCATTTGCAGGAGTACTTGTTCTAAAGTCGATGAGGTTTAGCTAGTAATCAACTGTTTAGAGTTGCCATCTCTATTGAGCTTTAGCTCCAACTTGTGTAATATACTAGGGAATTTCTTGGAGTTGAGTGGGCAGTGGTGCTTAGGTGTTGTACTGGAACAGAAATAATTCAGGGAAGGAGATGCTTTTTTCTTCCCTTCTTCCTTTCATGGTCAAATAAAGACAGTCTTTATTCTGAGGTTTTTTTTATGAGACAAATCATCATTGTTGTATAGACCTGGTTCCCATTGGGGAATGTTTACTATCGATAAACCTCCAAAGGAAAATATTCTATAAAATCTCTAGAAAGCAGCTTCTTGTATGAGCCACTGATGTGCTATTTAAGAAAAAAAATAAATCTTCAGACAACCTCTATAGAATTTCCCTAGAGGTTTTACCATAGACATACTGCAGATATCCCCAATATTTTATAATAATCCATCCTTAGAATGACTTAATGTTCTTATTTCACAGTGAACAAATTATAGTGTTGTTATAAGTCCCCTTGGTGCACTGTTGTTAAATTCTTGTATATTCTGTAGTATGCATTATCAGGCATAAACAAACCTTACAACAACTTGCCAGACAATCATAAAATGATTCTATGCTGTGCAATGTTTTAAACTTTCAGAAGCAAATTAATTTGCATATATCCCTGGTGCATTATAAAGGATTAGCTAAAGCTGTTTCTGTGTAATGTAATTCTTTTAGCCCATTTCCATTTAGGGGCGAATCCAGGCTAAATGTGATGAATAAATTGTTCCCTGCAAATATTTTGCTCAAGTCTTGTTGTGGAGATTAATCTTAAAGAATTTTCAGTAGAAAACTAATATGCCTAAAAACACCCAACATAATGTCTAAGGATTTCTTCTATTTACTCTGCTCTGCATTTCTTTAATCCCTCATAAAATTTGTTTATGCTAAGTTTGTTTATGTTTTCCTGGAAATAAACTGGAAGAGAGAGGCTGAAAACAGTATTTATAGCTATATAACTTGTTTTGAGTTTTTTGTGACCATTTGAGGCTTGCTTGTCTTAAAGATTTCTCTAATTGACAGGTATATAGTGTTACTGTGTCAGACCATGATTTCTTTTAAAAAATAATCTCCAATTTGAGTGTTTATTACAAATACTGTATATTCTGGGAGCTGAGTACTCTCCCTCACCCAGTTCATCTCCTTCACTTTCATTGCTGCAGTAAAAACATTGCCTACAGTCCCACAGATATGACAACTTGGTCAATATTCAAGAGGCACCAGTGCATCTCTCCGATCAAAATGTAAATTGATTGCAAAAGCTCAAAGACTCATACTTTGTGATTCTTGGCACTGAATTTTGACCACCTTATTCCTTCAAGTACTGACACTGAACTTACTTAACTAACTTCTCCATCCTTCATTCTGTTGATTAAGCATGGGAGGAAATTTTGATAGATTAGGTCCTGTCTCCTCTCAGATCTGCTGCATCTGTCTGTACTGGTGAGCTCTGGCAATATATCTTCCTCAGACTGCCTGGGTAGAAGAAGCTTGTGCAGCCCACCTGAGTCCTTCCCCCTTGGGACAGACTGGATTTCAGAAATGTTTTGCAAGAGAGTCACAGTGTGTTGTGGCCTGAATGCAGCTCTGCCTTTTAAAGACAGTTGTGGGGTGTATAGAACCACGGAATTTTTTGGGTTGGAAGTGACCTTCTAGACCAACCCCCCTGCAGTGAGCAGGGACATCTCTACCGACTAGGTATAGAGAGCCTGGAGTACCACCTGCACTGGGGAAAAGGGTGCTCCAGTTGCTTTTTGGTCTGTTCAGAGAATCTCACATCTGATCCACTGCTTTGAGGATAGTAATGCTGTCGGAAAAGTTATCTGCCTCCAATTAAATGTCAAGTGGTAGATCGGTAACCTTCATGGTGTTCTCATGCTTTATGAAGTATTACATACAGAAAGGCCAGCAACCTACAAACCCCAAAACAATATAACAAACCAGACAAGCAAGGCTATGTCCTGTCATTATAAAGGTTGAAAACATGACTAGAAAAAACACTGGGGCTGAAAGTTTGTAGAGGACAGCCAAAAACATCATCAAACTGTATCCAGGGAATAAGAGCATTCTATCAAGCGCTGCCAAGTGAGGACAAAGCATTTCATGAGAGTCCAGCTTTTGCTATAGACTAATGAAATGCCAGTTAATATTTAGTGTAGATTTAGGCTCTGTTTCATTCCTAGTCTTTTAAGATTTTTTTGTTTCGTGATACTTGTTTCCTAATTCTTAAGCATAAGTAAAAACTCCTTTCTCAATGCATCAATATATTATTTTTTTCTTAATAAAATTAGATGTTTATTATGACAAACTTTATGAAGGAGATATTTGTGTACATTAATGCCTTGATGGTGGTTGTGTTTTCCTTTATCGTTCTTAGGCAGTGATTGATACAATGTGTTCTTTCCAATTTGCCTTTCCAAGCTTTGCCTTTTTCCCTAACTATTATAGCACTCTATTTCCATGAGAAGCCTTTAGTTCAGTTTTTGATTTTATTCTTTATCATTTTCTCTCCCCCTCTCCCTGTTTCTCATTCTGACAAATGTGGAACATCATCCCTGAGCCAGGTGATAGCTGTGTAATGGCTTGGTCGCAGTAACAAATTTTTCAAGAGGAAGTTTAACTGTTAGCAGCAGTGCCTTGCATCTCGTTGCATGAATTACTATCTGTTCTTTGGATTCCTCTTCAGCAAACAGCACACAATCCAGTCTATAGTTCTGAAATGATTGGTCTTTTCACCTAATCAAATGACATAATGAGCTGGGGCTGATTAAAAGAAAACAAGTTAAGAAAAACTAAGAAAGGAAACTTCTGATGTGTAGTTTAAATATTTATCCTTTCTCCTTAAAACTAAACTGAGGGTAATCATTGAGTGAAGCCGGCTTTGAGTTTTAGCTGTGATGTGTATATTCAAGGATATTTTGTATCAAAAATAACTGATCAGAAAGGCATATATGGCAAAAAGTTAGGTATCTAGAGTAGAATAAATTGCGATTTCGCTTGCCTAATAGTACATTTTCAGTGGTGTATATTTCTAATCTTACTGTTTCTTTGAAGGAGTATAAAATGGTTTCTTTTTTTTTGTTGTTGCTTTTAATGGAGTATGCATCTGTTTGTGATACAACCTTCAGAACAAGGAAATATAACCTAAATCACAGCTTGACTGCATTCATTTCTGTATATATTATTTGCAAAGAGAAATCGGGTGCTGTGATGCTTATATGTCTAGACTTGAAGTCACTTGAAATTACAGATTAAATAATCAAAAGAAAAGGGACTTATGGACTTTGTTTTATGAAGTGTTTGTAAAAATCAGTCATATAATTGGTAGTTCTTACTCCCACTTAATTGATATTTTTAGTAGTTACTTTGAATTCTTAATTCTTTTTAATTTGTCATCATTTGAGGATTACTTTTAATTTTTTTGCTTTAACTGTGAAACTCATTTTGGGCTGCATATTTCATTTTCAATGTTTGGAGAAACGCGTTATTGAATGGCTGCCAATAAAACATTTCTCCTAGATGCTGTTCTTGTCAACAGTTATTGTTACCTTATCACCCCAGACAGAAAAATAACTGTTGTTATCCCATCACCATTTGTGCTGAGGTTTTAACCTACTAACAGAATGTATTTCCTTCAAAAATATACTGGATGCAGCTGATTTATTACTTTGTGTAATTTTAACAGGGTGTTTTCTCTCTTAGATTGTATTCCCTGCACTGCCCACCCAGGATGATTAATATAGGCAGGGAATTTGACCTCTCACACTTCATTTGGAGCTTCTTTTTTTTTGTGGGGGATTGTTTATTTAATCATGTATTAGCTATTTTTCTATTTATTTGTGTGTGTGTTTTTTGTTTGTTTATTTTGGGTTTATTTTTGGCTTTTTGCCTTTTTGGTTCACACGTACCCCACCCCTATGCCCCCCCGTTGATTTAATGGTTTCAACATTTTCTTGATTTTTTGCTTTTCTTAAGGGGTGGGGAAAGAGAAGAAAGCTTACTGCATACTGTGTTCAGACAGTCTCTTTAGCATTAGAAATGTCTCTAATTGTCCCTCTTAAGGCTGTTTATAAGGCTGCTCAAGATTGTTTAGGTAATGTCTGGTCTGCTTCTGATGTGCTCCTAGAGTGTGATTTCTGTTTTTCTTAGTTTCTATCATATAGCTGAATATTTTCAACAAGATCAGTTGAAACATATGTAATATGTCAGAAAAATGCTGTCTATCACCGTCTCTCTTGCAACTGCTTTTCTCCATTTTCTCAAATTAACCTGGATGTTAATTAAATAACTTTTAATGGAAGGTATTTACATTAATCTCAAGATGGGGGGTTTTCTTATTCTTCAGTCTTTGATATGATTTGCAGCCAGCCTTTTTCATGTTCCCATAACTACATAGGAAGACAAATGGCAGAAGGGTGTGTTGATGCTTCAATTAATTTTGCTCAAGACTCGTGTTATCCCTAATAATCTCACCTGTCCTTGATCTTTTTTTTTAAAGATTATCTGTTGGTCAGCTTGTCTTCTCTTTTTGATAGAAACAAAAAGAAAAGATTGATGGCAGTTCAAAGCAGCTCTGATTACTGATAAGTGAAGAAAGCTTTTTACAATAGAATCTCCATCTGCATGTGAAAAAAAATAAAGGTCTTGACAGCAATGACTGCAAAAATGAACGAGTAGGAGTAGTGTTAGGTGTTAAATCAGTAATGTCAGAGCAAAAGGAAATGTTAAACTTTTATATTTCTGAAGAACATTGTGTTTCAAAATAGCCTCCATAAGCTCAGGTAAAGAGAGGAATAAGCTTACAAGAAGTGTTCTTTTCTTTGTGAATGAAAAAGTTGAGTTGATTTCTGCCTTTATCTGGGGTTCTAAATGTGATAATGACAAACCAAGGGCTGTATTTGATAAAGGCTGAAGCTGTCAAGTTGTTATTTACCTGTAAGTTCTTTCTTTATAAAATTAAAATATTATTCTTAAGTGTCTGATAGTCAAAATAAGTCATTCTAATAATTCACAACTCCTCCAGGTGTTTGCAAAACCTGGGGTAATACAGGCAGCCCAACCTTCCTGCTCCTGACATTTGATGGTTCTTATCCTTAGTATGGCTCCCCACTGTAGATGTGTTGTCCTGAGCAGTGTCATTACATTTTCCTTCCCGAGGAAAGGAAATCAGTTTAATTTGCTGAATTTGACCTAATATTTGGTCCCAGAACAGAAACTTCATGAAGAAATAATGTGATAATGCATAAGAAGCAAAGTAATCAAGTTTACATTGCCTAGAGGATAGCTTCTAAATGAAACGGGGTTTGTTTGTTCACAGGGCATTGTTTAGATACAAGTGTGAGTCAAAGCCCAAATGCAAGAAGGGTACAAGTCCTGTGCTGTGCTATTTTGTGTCAGCTCTTCATATTTGGTATAGCTGCTGCATGAGCTGTGAATCACTAAAGCTTAGATGTGTATCTCATTCTAATTTTTATCTCTTTGTGTGTGTGTGTAGACTTTTATTCTTTGTGAAGGATTTGATCTATGACTACTTTGCATCTTGGAAGTAGCTGAAGTAGGGCTTTAGACTTGACTCAGTGTGTTAGCCATGTACAACACTGCTTATTTGAGAAGTTTCTGTTGTACCCAAACCCAAGATATACAAGTTACAGTGTTTGTCAGTATGACTGGAATAGCCTCTGTAGGTGATCTCGGCTGCCAAAACACACCTAGAAACTTTGGTTATAAGGGCAGGCTGTTGATTAGCACTGATAAATTAATGACAAGAACTTAGGTCCACTTCCACTCCCAAAGCTATCAAGCTGTGTCGAGGATCTGAGGACAGCTGCCTGTCTATGGAAATGTGGTTTTTGGGGTTTTTTGAGTCATATTATGTGTTCTTGAGCTGCCTTAGTATAGCGAAAGAAACTGTACTTTGCTGGGCCATGTTTCTCAGTTCCTATTATGATGTGCATAAGGACATTATAGAATCATTAGGGTTGGAAAGGACCTCTAGGATCATCAAGTCCAACCTTCATCCTTACATCTCTCTATCCACCAGACCGTAGCCTCTAGTGCTACGTCTACTAC
>VWZY01008408.1:27128-46752 GCA_013399075.1 Chloroceryle aenea
GGCTGACAGGCTTGTAGTTCCCCAGATTCTCCTTCCTGCCCTTCTTGTAGATGGGTGTCATGTTGGCAGGTCTCCACCCATCCGGGACTTCCCCAGTTGACCAGGATTGCTGATAAATGATGGAGAGAGTCTTAGCAAGTTCCTCTGCCAGCTCCCTCAGCATCTTTGGGTGGATCCCATCTGGCCCCATAGTCGTATGGGCGTCAAATTGGTTTAGCGGGTCTTTCCCTGCTATTTCCTGGATTGTGAGGGGATTATTCTGATCTCCATCCCTATCTTCCATCTCAGGGAATTGAATACCATGAGGATAACTGGTCTGACTATTAAAGACTGAGGCAAAGAATGCATGAAGTACCTCAGCCTTTTCATCATCCTTGGTAACAATGTGTCCAATAAATTGTATCTAAAAGGGTGGAGATTCTCTTAGTATCATAAATTCAGAGGAGAACTGGGATTAGAAGGGATGACAAGAGGTCAAGAATATTTGGCACCATCTTATACTGTTACTTCTCATCCCTTTTTAGAGTGGAATCACAGAATGAAAGGGTTTTTTTTCCTTTTTTCCTTTGCTAGTTTTCTGAGTCTTCTAGGTATGACTACAGTATACATGACAAATAATGATGTATTGCAGTTCAGTGTTTTTCCAGCTATGTTATTTTCCCCAAGACAATAGAGGAATAAGATCTTAAATTTTACCTGAATCTCCAATGCTTTAAAGAGTGTGGTGTGTTCTTTTGTGGTTTTGTTTGTTCGTTGTTATTTTTTATTTAGAGCCTTCCAAATGAAATATTTTCTGAAGGACCATATATTTCGGTCAGAAGAAGTCAAAGTCCAAAGCCTTTAAACTTCTTATATGAAAAGAAGATTCCAAGAAGCAAAAATGATGGAAATCAAGTAATAGTATTCTTGCTCATGTGAAACTGCCAAATTGCCTGGTTCTGTTCTTAGGGTAGACTAGTGTTTAAGTGCCTAACATGAACATACTTCTCTTCTTGCCTTGTCTCCTGACAAAACTTTTTTTATTAATGTGGATTTTGTAAAGGTTTTTTTATCCTTTTTTTTTAAGTACAGCTGCTTATCCAAAAGTTACAGCTCTGTCACTGTCAATCTTGTCAGCACAGTAAGTACAGAAAAGAGCCCAGTGGCTCATTACGTGACACATGCCTTTCAGAACTTTGAAGTGCAGGGTCTTTAATTTCTCACAAATGCAGCAAGAACAGTGTTTTGGAGTTGAACATATGAATCTGGTACTCTGGTTGCATAGAGTGAAGAAAGGTCAAACTTGTAAGGCTATTTCCACTGTGGATTTACAGTTAAATTCTTCTAATAGAAGTGTTGGGGAATACTACCTGAAATTAGTGTTCAGAGTTGTCCTAATGGATTTTAATGATCTCATGGTGATCCTCATACAACCTTAACAAATACAGCTTGTTTGCCTGCCTTTTTTATTATTAAACAAGGGAAATAATTTGATATCTTGATATGAAGTATCAAAGCAAATTAAGCTGCAAGGAATCATGCTGAAGGACTCTGGATTCCTGAGACTTTCTATTTAAATGCTGAAGATCCAGACTTAAATCACTAGAGATTAGTTACTTCTGATAGAAGTATTTTTGAAAGCATAAGCAAGTAATTGTTTCTGAAAATTCAGTCCATTCAGTGATTGATTTTGCAGTTTATTTTTTCTCCTCTCTTCTTGTTTTCTGGTTTTATTTAAATATATTTAAACTATATTTGATCTCTTGGGCAGCTTACTTCAATTCTTTTGTGTATTTTTAAGAGTTTGTTTTATTTTCAGTCCAAGAGGTATACATAGCCTGGTAACTTCCTGCCCACACCTCATCTCATTCCTTGAGTGATTTTCTGTTTTTCTTTGAAAATCCGCAGTCTTATTAAAAAAGTCATTGTTGGGCCTGAGACATACAGTAAAACAGAAAGACAAGCTTCTGAAAGAAAAACAATCATCTAGAGGCTCAAAATCAAATGTTATTTCATCATGAAAGTTTGGTAAGATTGGTGGAGTGCTTTCAATCACACAGCACAATGTACTTATGTCACTATTTATGTAACTGTGGACGAGTAGTAAACAATGTGTAAATGACTTGAGTTGTCATGAATTTCATCAAGCCATCAACACAAGAAGCCCTTTGGTGTTCTTAGGTGTTTGAGAAATGAACCTTCAAAGTCCACTTTGTCAACTGAGTTTTTTCCTTTGGAAGAAAACACATTAATATGACAATGCTTGAACCTTTTCACTTTTTATTGTGAATTCTGGGTATTTCTACTGAGCTTAATAGTGAGCATAAAAAAATATGGCCAGAGCTGAAATACAGCAGTAGCTGGTGTCAAGGTGGTGAGAGATGGAGTCAATTAAAAATTATTTCTATTAAAAAAAAAGAGGTGATTCAGGAACTGACCAAGGAAACCATCTGTAATTAAAAAGTCTTTGAGAAGCTTTCTGGCAGTAATTTCCTGTAACTTCATATGTTCAAAGAACCATTTTTATTCAGCAGTCTTATTTAAATGGAAACCCTTAATTAATTTCATCAGTACCTTTCTCGTTCATTCATCACTTACTGAACTTCTCATTAGTGAAAGAAAAGCTTGTTTTAACTTGCATCCTAGCTCTCTGTGTTTATCTGTATGTCTTTTTAAAAGATCCTGAACTTCTAGTAGTGCAGGAAGCAGAGAGATGGAAATAAACACAGATAAAGTGAAAAGACAGCCTTTTGTAAGTGTGGAGAACGATGCACATATAAAAAAAAACAGAGAAAACAAACATAAATGGAAACAGTATATTGCAAAATGTCAGGGGCTGGGATTTCCTGGCAGGTGTGCAGCATTGTTTTGTGGCTCTCTTCTCAGAGGCCTACCTATTCTGTTTTCTATTTTTCTGTTTTGAATACAACTATCTTACAATTACTTGCTGCCATAATGTAGTTGTAGTATCTAGGCAGTTTTTTGCCTCATCCTGTTTTCGTTTATACTGTGTGGTATTAGTGTAAGCTGAACGTGGACATTTCCAGGCTCTGGTGCTGGACTGACACCTGCCTGAGGGTGGTGCTCAAAGGTGTACTCTACTGAAGTCATGACTTTGTTTCTTTTCATCTAGCCATGAAGTTATTTGGAGTAATTTGCTTATTTTATTGACTTTCAGACTGTTGTATTATAAGACGTGCCATGCATAGTTTCCAGTGCATGAATTTTAATCGAAGCCTATTGATACAATATCTAAAATATAGGAAAATATTATTTTCTTTGTGTAAATTACTTTGAAATCAGATTTGGCTAATCTGGGGAAGGTTTCTCGCTTGCTTCCAGGATACTTTTAAGAAATAACAATAAATCCACCAGGAAGCCAAGCTCTGTCCAGCAATGCTTAGTGTGCCTTAGGTCCTGTGCAGTGGTTTGAAATGGTGTTGTACCAGTTGTTTACCCAAATGTGGCTTTTGAGTAGCTGCTGGTTCAGCAACCTCTTAGCCGCTTTTGTAACAGACCTTGTAAGTAATTATGCTAACACTTTACACTGTCATCAAACTCACTCTTACGCCTCTGCCCCTTGCTTAAAAACAAAGTACACTAGAAACTAAACCCACAGGTTTTGCATAATGAATATGCAGTTCAATTGCTTGCTGAATAGCAGGTTTCCTTCTACTTTCAGATAAGCAATAACAGCAAAATTATTTGTATTAAACTTTCTGTCATTTTAATACAGAACTAGGAGAATTTTCTAGACTTGTAAAAGCTTTCGACCTGAATCTTGAGCTACTAGAGGTTGAAAATGCTCCTCTAACCTTCACAAGCCCATCCAGTTCTAATGCACTATTGTCTGTGGCTTATGACCCCAGACCACATCATGAGTGAAAGAGATTTAAAACTGCTTGTAACTGTTGGGCATCGCTGTTAAACAGAGAACGGATGTTTAACTATTTGAAAGATTAACAGAAATCTGTCAACTTGTCAATGTCTGTGAATACTCTGCTTAGATAGATACCTCAGAGAAAGAGAGGGAAAGCAGGTGAAGGTGCACCTGATAGAGAAATCCAGGGTTTTTTTTGTCATGTCAGCTTTGATTTCTTTGTCATCATTGTCTACATTCCTAAATCATCTGCCATAATTGCGCAAGTGGCTTGAACGAATGAAGGGTTTGTTTAATTAAATTGTGAAAGACTGAAATCCAGGTATAATCTGATTATCCAAGCAAAATGACAAAATAAAAATAATGTCCAAGTGATTGGTGTGACTTATTGAACCTAAATTTATCTTGTTGGTTGTGGATGCTGCTTTGACTAAAACTGACATCACCTTGCATGTCTGTAAAGCAGCACAAATAATTTTGCCTTTTTTTATATAAAAAATGTGTACTGCACGCCTTAATTTTAGTATTTGATGGTTCAAGGGAGGGTATTTCAACAAGACTTAGGCAAGTGGTGCTTCCTATTTCTTGGTGGGTAATTTACATTTAAATATACAATTCAAAGTAGCTTTAGACTGATTGTATCATGAGATAAAGATACGAAAACAGTTATTGACTTTGCTTTCCTTTCCTTATTCTTTGAGCTGAGTTTAGAGCTGTTGGTAATAGTTGCCTATAATCAGGATTATTTGCCTTTGTATTAAAGTCTGGACAAATATATGCAACTGGAGGCAGATATTAAACTCATCCTTGTAATGTACTATTGCATGTTACGAAATAACGTGCTCCTGGTACAGCAATCTTTTTTTGTACAAAATGCATGTACAAGTATTGCTTTGTCATGCCTAAATCTCTCTTTGTTTAGTTGGATACAAAGTAACTCAGGGTTATTTTACTATTTTAATATTTATAAGGCTATTTATGGAGTAAAATTGCTTTCTTTGATGTCTTCTCTGCTTTATGGTACAAGGTATCTACCTGTTTGGGTAACCAACAAATCAGATTTTTGGTGAGAATTTTCAACTCAGTGCTCTCAACATGATGAAATTAGCTGGTGAGATTTCCCCCTAAAATGTCCAAGAGCATTTTTCATATCTTCTCTTCCCATACATCACCTTGTTGCAATAAACTGCTAGTATGTCCCTTTTCCTGTCAATCAGTTTCCCATTCCAGCTGCCATCTGACAGCTGTTCTGTCTCTTGAAATACACTTCAAATTACATGAACCATGTGGTGGTTGTTTGGGTTCTCTCACCTGCACAGTGATCTCTGTGCTGGGATCCTCCACCACTGCTAACCTGCCGCAGGCAGCACTCAATGCTAAGTGTTTCTAATTTAGGAATCTGATTAAAAGGTACTGTTTTTGCCAAGGCAATGTAATTCACATGCAAAAGTGCTGCAGCTCTTTTCCTGATAGAATTCAAAACTCTCTAAACATTTCGCTGCCTTTCTTTCTAGTGTCTCAGCAAGTTTTGACCCTGAGTGTGTTAAGATGCTGAGGCAGCAAGACTCAAGACCCAGCATCTCTTGGCTTCAGAGGTTGAACTTAAATGTTCAAGTCAAACTTCAACCTCTGTCACATATATCAGGATACTGGAGTGCTGAGTGCCCTGCAGGAGGATTAGTTGTTATGCCAGAGACAAACCCTGGGGTTAGAAGTTTGGTTGATTTAAAGGATTATATACGTCTGTCCAAAGATGCTATTTACATTCTATTCACAATTAAATTAATTAATTTCTGATATTTGAAATGTATGTCTCTAAAATGCATGTAATTGAAAATAATTTAATTAAATTAGTGTTTTCAGAAGGCCCTGTACTGTACTAAATATATCTGCATAAACTGTAGATTTGGATGTTTGACTTTGCCACTAGCACAGAAATGAAGATCCTTTTGATATTAGAAAAAGAAATTTTAAAAAAGTCCTTTGTAAGACCATCTGGAGAATGCTTTTGATTTCCTGGGCTGAGGGAAGCTGTTAAATCCAACTTCAGTAGCACAGAACAACTTCTGTTGAATTCAGTGCGGACATGGAGGTTTGAGAAGAGCAGCCTTTTCCAGTTTGGAGTCCCAGTCAGAATATTCAAATCCAATATACCTTCAACTCTTTTTTTTTTTTTTTTTGACTTTGCAATTCTTACGAATTTGGCTGAAGAAATCAGATTGACAGCATAGGTCCAGGCGTGGGCTCTGTATTTAAGCCAAATATTATCTTTGTCTATGCCAATGCAAATAGAGTAAAAGGAAGGTGAAGAGACCAGATCATCAAGAGTAAATCACTGTGGGTCTTTTAAACCTGGGAATGTCTGCAAGTCTCAGCTGTGACAAGTGAAGCTTTTGGACTAATGGATTAATTATTGGTGCTTTTTGGACTTTTGGATTAATTACTGGTGCTTTCTTTTTACTTTAATACTATTTTCCTTTTTGAATACCCAACATCCAGAGGCACTTTGACTTTTAAAATCTCTTCTCCCAATGTTTTTTTCTGAATTCAAACCGGAACTAGGATCAGAATGAGATCTCCTAAAATTTATTCCATTGTAGGTTGTGATAGATACTTTTCCATACATGCTATTGATTGAATGTGTATTTCTGTAGCTAGCAAACAAAATTAATACCACTTTTTCAATGTGTTTTCACTCTTGTTGTAGTTCTTCAAGTAGCCCTCTCTGTTTAAAAGCTTTTGCTGGAAATGTGTGGGAAGGCAGAGGTGTTTATCTTACTGTTCCTCATGTTGAACCTTATAAATCCCTGGGAGATACATTAAACCTATAAATATCAAGTCTTTTCCTAAATGGACTATATTGGTTATAAATAAAGCCTTTATCCTAAAAGGGAAAGAAAACAATTTCAAGTAGATTTCAGTGTAGTTTTTGTGCTTTTCCTCTAAGAAGTCTTCATCTCTGACCTAATATTTCATCAAAATGCTGTACCTACTCTGAAGCTGTAAAACTTTTAAGTTCTTGGTGTAATTCAAAGCTGCTGAACACACATGAAATACGATTCAAATGCCAGCATATGGAATTCTTGGGAATGTGGGAATTAAATTATACATTATTATTTTTAAGCAACCATTTAAGATACGCTTGATTTTTTTCAGCCCTTATTTGCTTGTGCAAAAAAAAAAAAAAATCCTCATGCTGCTGATTAGTTCAGACCAGAGAGAAAAATTGCTTTAAGTAGTTTAGAAAATGTTGGTGTGTGTTGTTTTTTTTTCAGTTTAGCTATTGAATTAAAAAAACTGGTCAGTCAAACCAGAAAAGTGATTACTTTGTCACTTAAACCTTGAAATATAACAGAAGTAGCAGAAATTTCTGGTTTGGTTTCCTTTAATATTCGATGGTATATTTAACAAAATTTCATGTTAGTAAATCATTTTAACATATTCAGTTGAAATGTTTGAGCTTTCCCAGTTTTGAGTTTCCTTTTCTATGATACCCCAACTTCATTTTTCAGGGGCTGTACTACCAGCTAATGGCTGTGAAACCAAGAGTAGTGCTTCTTGTGTATGTGCTTGGATAGAGAAACTGGGAGAAATCACATATCTGCTTTTCCACCTGAAGTGCACAATGCAGTTTGCAAAAATGTGTTTGCCTCAGCTGGTGATAAGGGAGCACTTGTCATCCAGTTTTTAGCCAGGAAAAAGACTGAATGCTAGTGATGTTTGAAAAATAAGCTGCAGTTAAACTCTTCCTTAACATATTCTATATAAAGTATCATAAAACCATGCAAATGTATGAAAAGGTGATTTAAAAGGAATTCCACAGCAGTGTATTTTCCATTCCTATAACTGATATCTGCACCATATCCCAAGTTTAGCTGAGTTTACGCTTTTCAGAGTTAAACTTTCTACAAGAATCTGGTGCAGTATTTTTTATTTGTTGTTGTTTTGGTTTTTTGTTTGTTTTGTTTTTCTTTTTTCTAAAAAAACCCTTGTGCATTATTATAATCATGTGCTGCATTCTAAATCAAAGTCTGTAGTGAAATGGTTATAGAATCTGGGCTCCCAAGGTTTTATATTTCACCCTGATCTTCAAACCCATTGATAATTCCTCTCTCAAGATATTAAAACGGAGTCCTTAACATATTCCTAATGTACAAGATAATGAAACTGTGGGGGGGAAAAAAAATCACATAACAAAGCTTTGATGTTTTCACTCTGTGTGAAATATTAAAACAATGTGGTATTTTACAAAACCATACCATATAGAGGAAATTTTCAGCAAACACCCAAATGTAGAAGTGGTAACTGGATTTTGCGTAACTGTAAAAAATAATAATAAAAAGAATTTAAAAAAAAAAAAAATCCTGTGTATTTTAAAGAACTGCAGGTCTATCTCTACTTAGCCTGGTTGCAGTTTAAATAAAATGAAGTTGTACATAGGATTATAATTGGAGAAGTGATAAATTGTCATTTGCAACAAGATAAAGCTGGTATTTGAAAGGATGAAACAGCGATGTGGCTTACCAGACAGTGGTTACATTTTGGAGAAGAGTCTGAAAATAACAACTTTATATAAAGATGAGAAATTGGACCTTATACTCTGTCATTCTGTTCTGTAGAAGAGAATTATGCACTGTCCAATGAGTTACAGTAGTACAGGCAACAGCAAATGTGGCAATGGTCTAATAATATTGCTTTAAGAAATCTTCCCTGTGCTCTTCTGCCAGCAGCTGTCAGTTTAAACTATGCAAACCTGCCTGGGCTTTGGTACGTTGAGACTCTAATACAGCAAAGAAATCTGCCGATGTTTAAAGCAAGTTTGATTTTTGTTTTTCTCTTTAGCATACCTCAGAGAGAGTTTTCATGGCTACATCCGAAAGTTTGATGGCCAAAATACATTGGAATGAGCAGAAATCCTTCTCAAGCCCTCAGGGTAAGTAAAAAGTGTAAAATTATATTGCACAAGTTAAAAAAACCCAAACTTGCGCCCTCCTCTTCCCCTTCCTGCAAGAGCTATTTCTGATTCTTACTTTTCCAAGCCAGCCAAGCTTGGCTGAACTGATATGAGAAAAGTCGAGGTAACTGTTAAGACCTTCAGTAAATGTTTTATTGTCAGAATTAAACAAATTGGTTTATAAGAGCTATTATATTTAATACTTAGAAGAGTTTTTGCCCCATGAAGTAAAGGGCCATGAGTTTTGTTTCTAGATACTCGCTGGAATTGCATAGTCAGTTTTATTCTAAAATGCTTTAAAATAATTAGACTAAAAGCTCCTGGCCAGTGATGATTAGTGATTAAGGATAATTAATTAGAAACCAATTCTACACTACAGGAATTCAATGTTAATCCTTCCATTGCTGACAGGAGTAGTTTGGTCCCAGCAGTACTTAATGTCAGATTTGGAATGTACCTTCTATCTTTAAGATTTTGGGATCATTGTGTGGTTGATAATGTTTATTTAAAGGTTAACAACTCGGTTTTTAATTTTATAATGTTAAGTTTCCTCCTACTTTAAACATTTCTTAATGTGGTGCCTGTTCTGACAATCATAGGATGTGCACTCTCTTCTCTTCTGTGATTACACCATGAGGTTCTCTTTAAACAGGGTCATTAAACACTTACAGTCCCAGAACAAATGGGATTGAACCGATCAGGGCTTTCCTGCTTTTACTCTAAAGATGAATTAAAATGTAGGAAGAACTAGAAAGTTTCACATGCAGTTTGAAATTTTCAATTGCTCTAAAAATTATGTTTTAGAGGGCCAGCTAATAAAACAGTTGTACCATTTTCATGCTTCTACTGTTGTTAGCTAATGGTGTGTATTTGGGAACTTCATAATTTATGGGAATTGTGTTTCTGCTATGTTTTTCTCAGCAATCTATTTTCCACTGAATTTTTAAATCTAGGTCCATATACTCACATTCAGTAGCTCACACTGGGGTCCATGGTGCTTTTTTAGATCGTTGTGACTTAAGCTATTAATGTTGTTGTGGTAATTTAAAATCATTGCTACTTTTTCCCCTATTTCAGGCATGCTCTTAGTGTAGGAAGAAGTGATGTGCATGAATAGCTTACTAATAAAAATCACTTAATGATTTTCTTTAATTGAATTTCACAAAGACATTTCGATGCTTTCAAAGGTGTTTACTATTTGGCATCAAGCAGTGTGGAGCAAACAGTGGAGAATTCTTGGGGTATAAATTGCTTGCATATAATTAATTTTAAATACTTGTGATTTGAAATTGAAGCTGTTTTGTTTGCATGCAGGAATTGTATGGAGATTTTGTTTCCTATTTAATCTTTGTCGTAGAATTGTCAGAATGCTTCTAGAAAGTATCTCATCTGAAATTTTATATTTATATAAAAGTTGTCAAACTTCTTGCTGGAATATTTGCATAAAATACGATAGATGACCAATTTAAACACATTTAAAGATACAAAAACTCATTCATAAACATTTATTTTTGTATTCATCAAGATTCAATTGGAGAACTGAGCTCTGTATCCTTCCTTGATATCAGTAAAGGTTTTTTTATTTTATCCTTATCCTTTAAAATGAAACTAAAAATATGTTGTCTTTTTAACCTCACTTGAAGCTTTATCACAAACTGTTGGGGGCTCCTTTAGCTAATAGATCATCTGTGCATGGTTATGGGTCTCATCATTCTTACCTGTGCTATGCTACCCTTTTTGTATAAAAAGTGTGAGCACAATACTCCAAGCATAATGGTGCTGGTTTTTAATTGGCAAAGGCACAGGAAACAACTGTTCATTAGCAAAATATAGAACAGAATATGGCTTAAAATTGAAACTTCTAAATAAAAACCAGATTTTTTTCATAATTAAATGAAATATATTAAGAGTATTTCTTATTCTATATGTATTTTGTATTTGTCACAGTTGATAAGGAACTTTTGACAGTCTAATGAATCTTGTTCACCTTGTCATTTCACTTTACTAAATCTTCATTATACCTATTTGAATAGGTAAAATAATATCTAAGAGTCTTCAGGGCAGCTTGTTACAGAGAGAGTTCTCAATTTTTTTTTAATATATAAAAGGATAAATCAGAAAACGATAATATTTGTATTCAAATGGAAAAGAACAATTGAACTTAAAATGTTAGTGTTATATTAACATGTGTATTGATCATGTTATTTTGCTTTGTTTTAAATTATGGAAACTAGTCTAAAATTTTGCATATAATTGATCTCTTTGTATTGTGAAATAACTAGGGTGGAAAGCAAGGGCATTAAATAGGGATAATGATGGCCTACTTTGCTGTGTTGAAGCTTTTCTATCAGGTGCTGCTTGTCTTCGTGAAATCAACAGAAACGATACAATAGAACAAATTGTTTGTAGAACTTGAGTGCTAATCGGAATTGTAAACTGCATTCATGAAAGATGGCAGATGAGATTCCATTTCTAGCATTACTGACAATTCTCAGTGGTATCATGTTTTTGTAGGTGGCCATCATCATATGACTCTTTCTAGTCAACTACCTTACAGTGAAGTGAGCCAAGGTTTGCAGCTCTGTGGTGATGCATCCTTGTTTCACTGAGTTTTGAATACTATGGTCAATATGTAGACAATTTCTGGTTAGGATCAAAAACTCGGAGCTCTATATACAAGCTCAAGCAATGCTTCATGGCCCTAACCATATTAGTGCACCCACAAGGTAAACCCACATAAATGTAATATAAAATTTCTTATTATAGATACCAGAGATATTTGAGAGAACAGTGTTTTATTCTTGGTAGCATGTATATTGAGGTCTTGAAAGGTATAATATCCAACAGAGACTATACATTTACAAAATGTAAACTGTTTTTTCTAGGAGGTTGTTTCCACTTCCATCCAGGAATTAGGGCACCAGCCGAGGTGGTTTATCATTTCAATCTGAATAAGGAGTGTACAGCATTAATCTGTTCAGAGTCTGGGTTTGAATCTCCTTATTTTGTATGCAAATATTGTGGCTTATATAAAATATCTAAGTATTGCTTATGTCAGAGAAATAGAGCAAGAGAATGAATCTATAGTTTGGTAGTTACATAAGAGAGAAGGCCCCATTGTGAGATTAACACTATACTGGTAGGTCGACTAAAGAGTTGTTGGGACACTTTATTCTCTGATGTTCATTGTCATGTGTATTCATGTATTTAATGAGACACAGAATAACTCCAGAGTCTCATGTCCAACTCTCACCTGGAGGTAAAATAAGTATATGCAACAAGTATTTTATGATATTAAGGCAAATGGAAAACTAGCAAGAATGTTTAGAGGATTCTGTTCCTGAGGATGTGACAGTGCTTATTCTGCTGCTCTCTTGGAACATGACTGCTAGGAATTCTAATCTTTTCATGCAGTTTGTTCTTGATACTGAATTAGTAGGCAAAAACACGATGGCAGTTTTTCCTCCAAATCAAGCCCATATTTTCTTCTCTTTTCACCCTCCCCAAACTGAATCAAATCTAATTTGTTGGTTTGCCCAAAACTTTTATTTTCAAGATGGCAGGAGACCTTTTGACGAAGTTATTTTGGAATCAGGAAAAAAAAAAAAATGGTCATAATCTAGGCAAACTTAACACCAGCTAGCCTTGTTGGATAAAGCAGTTACAAAAACACCAAATAACTTAATACATATTCAGGGTTACCTGAAATGGGGAAGTGTCCTTTAAGAGTGAAGAAGATGCTCTGTCAAATCTATTCACTTATACTGAATGACTCTACAAGTTTCTGCCTGTATTGCTTTTATACTAAAAGTAGTAAAAGAGCGCATCAACTACATGGTCCTCAATGGCTTAAACATGTCTCTTCACTCTGTTCATGTTCTACAAGCTGCAATTTGATGTGGTATCTATTCAGAGGATAAAGTATCAATTGAATAAAGTATCAGATTGTTTAAAGCTTTTCAACAGTCAAGATTCAGACATAGATTTTTGACAGACCTTTATAGAGAAGATCAGACTGTCTGCATGAAGACTGACAGACAAAATAAGTAGCAGATGATAATTTCATGAGAGTTGTTACTGATTTTTTTTTTATGCCACTGTGATAACTTTCAAATGTGTAGGCAATTGTCTGTACTGTCCAGTATTTTGAATTTGAAAAATGATTTATAGCATGTACAAAATATTTGTAGAGTTGGAGGAGTATGGATTTTTAAAAAAAAAAGATAATTTTGACAGTTTCTTTGCAGATAACCAACCTAAATCCACCATGACTTGAAGGTATAGAAATGTCTTCCCCAATTTTCAGACAAACTAGGTTGAGTTGCCTACCTTCTGAAACAAATTTTATTAGCAATAATTTAGGGTACTGTACAGAGACTCGGGAAGAAAAAAAATAAATCTTGTGATACAGAACAGATACTGTGAACTCAACAGTCTAAGAGAAAGTATTTTACACTTTGTAGTATGGATTGTTTTCCTAGAACGGCTCTCACCCACTTAAATATAATGCATCCTGTAATTATGTTTTAAAATGTGCTATATTTGCATTTTCTCGTTTTCTACCACATCTGGATGACTAAATAAAGTAATGGGGTAAACAGAAGGAATGTTTTAAATCCTGTGATGCTGGAGCATTGTGGATGTATAATCAAAGCATTTCCCTCTTCATCAAAATTCTTTATAACTTTGAAAATGGTTTATAAGTGACTTCCAGAGATTTTTTTTTTGTCCTTCTATTACAGATTTGGAAGCATAGATTGAAAATGTAAAAGCAGTGTTGTATGTCTCACTTCCTTCACTGCCCCAGCCAGCTGGTTGGATTTTACTGGGAATTGGGTAGGTAAAAGCATGATGAAGACCAGGGTAAAAATTATTACAGTGTGGGAATTCTGTATTCTGTTGTTCTTTTCCAGTACAAAATGTTAACTAGCAGAACAAACATTACACAGACTGCTCAGGCAGTTGTTTCTCAACTGCAAAGTAAAATTGGTCAAATTAAACATTTTCAAGCACTCCCATGATAAAATAATAACCAAAAAGCTTATAAACTTGTATTCAGTTAACCTAGGTATGGACTCAAAGTTGAGCATCTGGAAAATTGATTTTCCTCTTCTCCCTGCCAAGAATTTCCATTTCGTAATGTCAAATTAAGATAAGCACATTGTAGCCTGACCATAGAATACTGCACTGACATTGAGAAACAGGTCTGGGTAACAGTTTGAGAGTTTCTGGAGCAGCAGGTTTGAAATAGGGATTCCACAAACTGCAGAGGGAAAAGCAGTGTGTTGGAGCATGTCAAGCTCTGAATTTATAAACGTTAGGACAGAATTCCATTTATCCTTGGTGCAAGATCATCCCAATTATCTGTATTTTGTTTCTTTTGTAAAAGTAAAGAATGAAGTGGCATTTAGGACAGCTGGGTTTTTAAAGTTATTGACAATTTTAAGAAATAATTGAACAGCAACATCTGCTACATGTGTGCACATCAGAAATTGTGATTTCTGGGAGATTTTTTTCTAAATAAGTGGAAATTTTGGAGAAGAAATACTTTAAAATAGAGCTATTTCTTCTTATGTCTGTCTTTTTTGAATTCAGTGCTACTTTATTATAGTGGTTTACATTAGTTTTGTCTCAGCTCAACAGAAAAAATCAGAGTAAGTGCCTTGGGGGGGGTAAGTGGACAAGTAATAATTGAAAAGAAACCACATTAATTTCAGTGGGTCACTCTATGACCAGATGGTATGATATAACTCTAGGTAAGGTTTTCCATGTTTGCCCACTCCCAGTTGCTTTTGTCTGGCAAGTGCATTCATTTAAAAATATCAAATATGTTGTATAATGTGGTATCCCATTTACTTCAGAGAAGCTTTGATTTTTGAACAAAAATATCCATTGCTGTAAGAAAATAGTTGCTAGAGTTTCATTATCTGAAAATATGTATTTACTGTATCAGCCTACTTTTGAGGCTAGACAGCTCACAGGTTCTGCAGTTACTGTTGGTGTTATGCAGTGCAGGTCTCTGCTCTGTGCAGATTGTCTTGTTAATTCTGCTCATCCATTGCCTTCCAAAAAAATCAGTGCTGTGTTGTTTTCTCATCTCTAACCAAATATTTATCATTAATCTGCTTTGGAATACAGCATGGTTTGTGACAGGATAGTAATATATCTGACATAAGCAATCAGGTAAAACATTATTGTAAGGCAAGCAGGGCAGAGAAACAATTTAAAAAATTAATAAGGGAATAAAATATGTGCATTTGATATATATCACTTTCATTAAACACTTTAGAAAGAAATTTTTTTTTGTTTTGTTTTAAGGAATCCCCTCCATACTGCTCGTAATATAATGACACTGGTGTGAACTGCCATTGTTCTATCAAGGGAGGAATGCTGAAGTTATGGGGTTTAACTTCTTATAAGTTACTTTTTCTTCTACGTGAATATCAAGGTTTAGAGGCTGGGCTGGCCATCAGATGAATGATAGATGCTCTCTATTAACCAATGCTGATTTAAAAATAAATTGTTTTGTCATTTTGAGTGAGTAATTTTTGTTTACTGTTTCCCTTTCTTGGTATTTGTCAACTTAAAGTTGATCCTCTTCAGTTTGAAAAGAATACTTTTTGCAATGGACTTTTCTCTTGAGACTCTGTTTTAGCAGTCCAGAATAAGAAAGCATAGCTTCTACTTTTGGGTATGTCTGCAAATTTCCATTTGGGACATAGTTTATAAATTGACATCATCTTTTTTAAAATGAGGTTAAGTAAACAAGAAGTTTGTTGGCTGCATCCCAGCAATGGCAATTCATGGGGAAAAAAAATCCAATATTGGCTTCAGTGGTGTTACATAGATTTAGTTTGGCAGAGAATCAGGTGTATGGTCTTATAGCAAAAAGTCAGAGACAATCTATCACCTATTTTAAGTAGCCTCTTCTGATCCTATTTATTGTATTTTATGTTTCCTCTCACTTCTACGTATTGCACTCAGTAAATTTCCATTTTCCAAGGAAAGAATCATCAAAATAGTAGCTGATGAGGGGAAATGACAAAAGACAGATGCACTATTACTACTTTTGCTTTTAAAACATCATTTGTTCTATGGGTGTTGAGAGATCATTTGAATATTAATATTTTCCTCTGGGTGTCAGTGGAAAAACTGTATGATTATAAAGTGCTTAAAATCTTGAACATTTGAACCAAAATCCAATGTGGGTTTTTTTCACTTGTTGGGGTGGTGGTGGTGGTGTGTTTTCTTTGTTTGTTTGGTTGTTGTTTGTTTGCAAACAATTTTTGCACCAAAATTTTTCATTCAGAATGGAAGTTTAAATTCAGACCAACTTAAGATAACCAGAAATGAACACAAGAAGAAAGACTACTAGATATCATGTGTAGCTACTCTTCACATAAAAACTTCTCCTTTTATATGTTAAGAAGTGACTGTATTGTATGTACCTGTAGTCATAAATTGATTAATAGGAAAAAGTAGTAGTAGGACAAAATCATATGATATTCCTGCTCCCGCATCCTTCAAGCCTTATTTTTAGCTAGAAGACTTCTTTCATCCAGATATGGTTATGCTAGTTTTGACATACATTGTTCCATTGAAGTAATTTACTCCTTGCCAAGTATTTTTACAGGAAAAAAAAAACAAACAAACCACAAACCAACAATAAAAACACCCTCACAAAGAGAAAAAAAACCCAAAACCTCAGACATGGTAAAAATAAGTCAGAGGTGAGTATCTGGTTAACTATAAGCCAGGATAGTTTTTCTTAGACATCCTTCCTGGTGCAGCTCCTGTGAATCACTGTCACAGGATCCTATTGATGTGATATATTGCCTATCACCTCCCCAGTAAAGCCAGACATAACTTCATCTCCCTTTCCCCGACCTATTCATTTACCCACAAGTCATGGAAAATTAGTTACAACACCTAGAATGAATGATAACTCAGGAGAATTTGTAAGGCCTTGTTTGTGCTTGAAGTGTTTGAAACACTCGTATAATTGCTGCAGAGCTGTTTACTTCCACTTCAGCAGAATAGAAAATGTAGCCTGTACATGGTGATGCATCTGGAAGTACTTCTTCAGACAGTGTGTCTTCTGAGAGATGTCTCTCTTTTTTTTTTTCTCCTCTTCCTTCTGTGAAAATTATGATTCAGTTTGCAGAGCAGCTGTGACTGCAATCTACTTTAGCAAATCAGCAAAACAACCCTAAACTCCTGTCACTTCTTGTCAAGGAGCTGGTGCCTTGCCAGTGCTGGTGTTTCACATCTCAGTGTTTTGTAAGATCTTGACATGTACTGCTTTGAGGATTCAGAAATCATCTTGCTGTTCGGGGCACTCATTTTGGATGTGAGATGGATGAAGTCCAAAAACTCAAACCGAATTTCCATTTCACCATTTCAATTTGACCAAAATTAAATGTTTTACTCTAAACATCAGTTGTGCTGTATATTCCTAAAGGAAAACTTGATGTTTAAACTGGCTGCCAACTGAGATTTATGAGAGGTCTTGGAAGAGAACTCCTTTGGATGTGAAATAAATGCCAAGTGGGAAGTGCCCTGGAGAGAAAAGGGGTATGTCAGCTCAGCTTTTTGCCCATTGCTTAGGTTTCTGGGAAAAATACAAGCATTTTGGAAATGGTGTGATTGCTGATGGAAGCTGGTCTTACTAAAATCCAGCCCCTGGTCTCTGAACTAGCCATGTGAGTTTGGCAACAATTACTTTTTCTGAGCTTTATCTTACTTAATGGATAGAACACAGAATTAAAAAGTCAGCTTTGATTTAAAATAGAAAGAAGTTTTGCTTTGCTTTTATGGTACTTTGAAGATGAAATACCTATGATTTCTTAGATCTGTTTATTTCTCTCTCACCCCTTCTACTTCAGTTGCTGTTCTGTAACATCTAATGCCTTTAGTAAATGCTGTTTTCAAAGATTAATTTTTTTGCACTCTGGTGTTTTGCCTTTTCCCATGTAAGAGTTTATATTTTATACACACCCAGAAACATGTTGAAGGAACTCTGTTTATATCTGGTTGAAAAGATAATGCTTGGCAAATGATAATCTTTTTCAGTACTATTTTCAGTATCATTCAATACCAGCAATGACGTTTGAATTTGGTTTGGCTCTCAAGCCAGGGCAACAGTGGAAGTGAATAAATTGCTTTTTGAATGATCAAACATGAATAAGTGTTATTACATGACTGATTCCCCTTGCGTGCAGCATGGGCAATGAGCAGAAGGAACTGGAGATCTATGTTCGATCACAGGACCATGATCTCATTGCAATTACTGAGACATGGTGGGATAGATCACACTATAGGAATGCTGTTATGGACAGTTATGTACTTTTTAGGAAAGATAGAACAGCAAGGTGAGGTGGTGGAGTCACTCTTTCTCTGCATGAGCAACTGGCATGTAATGAGCTCTTCCCGGGGTGGGGGGTGAAGAGCATGTTCAAAGCTTATGGGTGAGAATTAAGGGGCACATAAATTGCAGTGAAACTGTTGTGGGTGTTTACTACAGACCACCAAACCAGGAAGATGATGTTGACAAGACCTTCTACAGACAGCTAGAAGTAGCCTCAATATCACATGCCTGGTGATCATGGTTAACTTCATTCATCCTGATAGTTATTGGAAAGGCTACAGAGTGAAGTATACTCAGTCTGGAAGTCTGCATTGTATTGATGGTAACTTCCTTGTTGGCACTTGCAACACCTGCATCAGGGAGGGAGTACTGCTGGACCTTGTATTAATGAGCAAAGAAGGTCTGGTCAGATATATGAATGTTGGAGGCAGTCTTGATGGCAGGGATCATGATATGGTAGAGCTTAATATCATACAGGGAAGAAGCAAGTCAGTAAGATTTCAGGTCTGGACTTCAGGAAGGCTAACTTTTTCCTCTTCAAAGTTCTACTTGGAGGAATCCTTTGGCTAAGACTCTAGAAGGTAAGGGCAACCAAGAGACCTGACTTATATTGAAACATTATTTTCTTCAAGCTCATGGGAAGTGCATTCCTTTGAGTAAAAAATCATGTAGAGGAGGCAGAAGACCAGCATGAATGAGCAGGGAGCTGCTGAAAAACCTTGTGTGGAAGAATGAAATTCATAGTATGTTGAAAAAGAGATGAATTGGAAGAAATATAGGGATGCTGCCAGGGTTTGTAGGGATGAAATAAGGAAGGCCAAGGCCCTCTTGGGATTAACTCTGGCAAAGCAAATAAAGGGGAATAAGAAGGAATTCTTCAAATACATCGTTGGTAAAAGGAAGACTAGGGAAAATGTGGGTCCACCCCTGAATGATGTGGGAGACCTGGTGACAGAGGATGCAGAGAAGGTGGAGTTACTGAATGCCTTTTTTGCTTCAGTCTTTACTGCCAAGACCACCCCTCAGGAATTCCTGACCCTGGAAGTAAGAGTGAAAGCCTGGAAGGAGGAAGTCTCACCACTGGTCACTAAGGATTGGGTTAGAAATAATTTGCGTAAACTGAACACACACAAATGTGGGTGCAGCCCATCAGGGCCCATATAAGTACTAAGGGAGCTGGCTGATGTTTTTCTACCAGTCTCCATAATTTTTTGAAAGATCATGGAGAACAGGTGAGGTGCCTGAGGACTGAAGGGAAGCCAGTGTCACTCCAAGGTGGCAAGAAGGAAGACCCTGGTAATTACAGACCAGTCAGCCTCACCACCTTCTCTGGAAAGGTAATGGAGCATCTCAGTCTGAAGATCATATTTTAGTACATGGAAGAAAAGGTTATCAACAGCAGCCAACATGGATTTACTAAAGGGAAATGATGTCTGACTAATAT
>VWZY01008408.1:47703-94758 GCA_013399075.1 Chloroceryle aenea
GGTGTTCCTGCGCTGGCAGAGGGGTTGGACTTGATTTCCAAGGGTCCCTTTCAACCCCTACCATTCTATGATTATTTCCTTTGCTCTATTTCTTGTTTTCCTTATCTTATTTAGCTGTAATAAGGTTATTTTACTAAAAAGCAATGAAAACAAGTCTCACATGAATTGGGAAGTGGGCTAATTATGGGAAGATGTTTTAGTATACATACCTCTATTTTACTAGGACATGTGAATCTTCACCTTTAACATTCTTATGTGACTTTTGTGATGTGGTTGGGTTGTTTTTTTTGTTTCTTTGTGTGTTCGTTTTTTCTTTTTTTCCCCTTCATATTAATCACTGCTGAATGCAGAAAATAAACATCCATTTTGTGATGCATTTACTCTTACCCCTGTGAAAAGATAGATCCTGGGCATTCTGTAACAGTCAAAAGGCCTGTAATCTTATGAGATAAAATGAGTGTATTCTCTATATAACAGGATGATTCTCTATGAGAGGAAGTTTGAAATTGTGATATTACTCCCAATTTTCTACAGAGTTCTCTACAAAGACATTTTGTTTATTTTCCCTTCTTTCTGAGTATTGCTCTTTTGTAACATGTTCTTCATTTTATTTCTATATTGGCAAATCTCTATTTGTCCTCTAGTGAGGTGAAGTGCTGTTTCCATTAAAGTTTGTTTTTCTTCTAGAAGTCTAAATCTGCTTCATGACTTTCTTTTTACTCTGATGAGAGGAAGTTTGATATATATTTATAACTAAATTGATCTTTTCTCAGACATTAACACAATAACTGAAAAAGGATCTCTAGACTTGAGGAAAAAATAAGCAGAAATTGCTTTTCTCCTATGAAAGTGTACATGATTAAAAAAGAGACTTTTTTTTTTTCAGGACTCTTGATTTGAAATAAAATAAATCTTATGTGAAATACATCAGTCCTCTTTTCTAATCTTGTTATTATGGTAGATGCCCCTCCTCCCTGATTTCCTTTGAATTGAGTGTTGTGCTTTCATGTATAAGAACATAGACTTTTTTTTGACAAAATAGTGAGACACTGATAAAAGTTGTTTGTATAGTATAATTGTAACACTACCAATTTGTCCCTTTCTAGAAAGAAACATTGCATTTACATAATATTTCTCTGCAAAGAAACATTACAAGTGAGATTATGCTTTTGAGATGTTGGCTTTATTTTCCTGTATGCCTCTAACACCAGTTCATTTTGGTCATTCAGAGTTTTGAGGATATTTATAGTTCTCTCTACCTACCTGGCTCCCTCTACAACCATCACAGACTTTCACAGAAGTATTAATTATCGCTATTTCAGTCATGTAACAAAATACCTGTGGGTGTACTCCAGTGACAAGAAAAGAGATAACAAGTATCTAAGGTAGCTAATGATATTGAAATAATTGTTAAAGCACACTATATATCTGCTCATTATATGTGGTGTCGTGTAAACTGAATGAAGTCAATCCACTGAGTACTACCTATATCATACATCATTTCAGTCCTCTGTATATTTTCAATTATTAGGTAAATATCAGCCCTACAATGAATTCTCTCATTCTCCCTATTCTAGTTGTACTTCTAGAACTTGTGTCATTTTGCTGCAAACTGTGTAATTCCCAACTGGCAAGCACTTAAACCCTAGAAATCTTGCTGAAGTCTAGCAGGGTTCTGTTTAATTATTGTTTTTGGTAAATGGAGTAAGAGTCAGCTTTTTTTTTTTTTTTACACAGGAGAATTTTTTGTAGGATTGTTTTCAATAGAGAGCTACAATTGACGAGTAGCATGTCTGATGCAACACGGAAATGGTATGGAGGTGTATGTAGCATGGAGACATCTTTAAGCAGCTGATCCGTATCATCACTGATTCTTTTAGTTGGTACTTCCTCTCCTCTTTACTATCCTTCTTAAACAAGTATATAGCAGTAGCCCTGCAAACATAAATCCATATGGAAGCATGTATCGAGGTTAAAATGCTTCAATCACTCCTCCAAAATGCTCATTTTGTGTTGACAATCCTGCTGCTTGAACAATTTGCAGGTTCAGGTTGAGGCAAAAGCACACCATTTGTTTTGTCAAAGGTGAGCTCTTCTGATATTCTGGAAAGACAGGGTAACCTGGAGAAGAGATCTAATTATAACTGCAGCTTATCATACTGACAGTGGTGGTATCTATCAGTTTGAGCAGAATTATGAGTTATATTTTTTTGTCTTGCCCACAGTACCTAGAAACATGTTTGCTTACTGTAGCAAATTAAATCATGTTCCTTTTATAACCTGTGAGCACCAAGGAGAGTACTACTAGTCTGTGTCTCCCATCCAGGGACTCCAGGTAGTCTTTTTCCCATCAGGGCATCTGGTTGGCTGCAAGTCCTTTCTGTTTCCTCTTTTGCAGGCATGACAAAGCCTTGGGTGACTACTAAAAAACTGCAGACAATTATAATTAATATCTCAAACCTTCTGGAGTAAACCAAATCTTTGTGTTGATCTCAGTGCCTTGTATGGCAAAGCAAAAATGTGTGTTGTATTGCTAAAGCAGAAATAAATTATAAAAAGGGTGGGGGGAAAAAGAAATAAATTCTAGTATAATTATCCCTGTAATTCTGGGGAGGCTCTTTTATTTCACATGAATGCTGGTTTTTACTCAAACTTTTTTTCTATAGCATTTGTTACAATAAATTCTGTTGTTCTGAAGACTGAGAACAGGCCAGAAGGGAGGAGTTTGGGTAGTAAATATTTGACAAATTGTGTTTCCTGTACCTTGCTAGTTCAAAAGTGTGCTGTTTCAGATTAAAATAAAATGTAAACCCTGCATTGGGAAAAGCTATTTAAAGGAAGCTTGTTTCTTTGAGGGTGTAGAAACATGTGAAACCTGATCAGAAATAATAGTTTATTTTGTCCATGGAGGAGGTTTTTCTATGAAAATAAGATAAGAGGCAGAAATGGATGAAACTAGCATTGAGGCAACAGGAAAACAAAACATCCCTTTCCACACTAAAAACTGGAAGAAAGAGAAAATGAAGATGATGCTATAGTTTAAGAAAATATGCCCTTTAACATCTGTTCAGAGTCTGCACATATTTTATGTTCTGCAATTTCCCGTTCTGTAAATGTATGTTGTATTTTTTTTCTGTTGATCACTGCCCACAATACAGATAAATATAGCAAAACACCCAGTGGATGGGAATGATATCTAATTATCTGGATAGAATTTATCTTCCCTTTTTGAGATTACTTTTTCCTCCTTTTCCTACCAGTCCACTGGATGGCTCTCTGATCACTTAGATGCTGTAACCAGGCATTTCCCAGTAGTGTGAACATTTGCTTAATGTTGTACCAATACCTTTCCTTCTCAGCTTTGAAGGCAAATACTACTCTTTTCAGAAGCAGAAACAATCAGACAGAACATCTATACCAAGAGCAATGGCACAGAGAAGAGAAATATGTCACTTTGTCACTCGGGGTAAAACTGTCCTACATTGTTTGGGAGGATGCTCCCCTGTTGTGAATGTCAGTGTGAAACAATTTGCTTGGTAAGAGGTGCTTGCAGTCTTGGCTTCATGCCTTATATATATATGAATATGTACAATATATACACTCAGTGTCAGATGTACTGCAGTTTGAAGATACACAGTTTTGATAGGAAATGTTAATACCAGAGAAATGCCTTCCCTAGCAGGTTCAGGCCTGACTGGGACAGACATAGCTCTGGCTTCCATGTTCTTGTTATCTGTGTTCTTCAGGTTTTCTCTCAGAACAGAAATGGCAAAACAAACAGCTGCAGTCTCATCTGCGCTCCACAAAATGTATGTCGTTATCTTAAAAAGGTATCTAGAAAGGAAGTAAATTCAAAAGGCCAATGATGCTGTAGCCAATTAAAACTGAAGAGAGAGAGAGAGCTTTTTATAGCTGCCTTTTCCTACAAATCACCGACTTCCTCTCCTTGGGAGATTGCCAGTATAAAATCCAAGAATTTCTTGGCATTACTAAAATCAGAAGAGACCTAGTTTATATTCCCAGAACTGTGCAGAACAGAGATGGGAAATGTTTCATTTCTGCACCAAAGCAGAATAAGTCTCTTAAGAAAAAAAAATTATCACGTACGTTCACAAATAAGTATAGCACTATGTAGTGGCAATACTATAAATTGTATCTTGGGGAGCTAGTGCTTTAGTGCAGCCTCTTTAGAGAAAGACCTGACGTATCACAAATCTTTTGTTTCTGTCTAGTTTTGCTTGTCAGAGAAACTGATGCTGTGTCTGCGCTGTTAGCAAGGTCAGAAAGCACATGAAGGGTACCCCAATCATGTGCGTTGCTTCACTGTAACATCAGGCTTTTGGCTTTGTTTTGGATCATTCTGTTTAGTCCTTGCTAGAAGAAAGATTTGAAACAGTCCAGGATATATGGTGCATCCGTGAGGCTGGGATGCTATCAGGTTTGCTTTCTTCCAGCAGGCTTTGTGCTTCAAGCGCTACCACATCAGTGGGCTGATGTGAGGGAGCTTTCATTAATTGAGCCTTCCTCTGCTTTTAGCTCTATTCCAGATATTTTCCCGTATATAGCCTTTCACCTGTGAGACTGAGGAGCAGCAAATTCGGAGAGTTCATCTACTGTGAAAGTGGAAGATGTTGGACTAGTGGAACCATGCAGCTGCTCTGCATTAGATGGATTATTTAATAATTTAATGCAGTCAAGTAGTCTATTTGTAACTTTCTGAGAAGTTTTCAGTAGTTTTCCTTAATTGCTAAACAGCTTGAAAATCATTCCAAGGTCTTAAACCGTAGAACCTTCTCTAAATAGGAAGATGATATTCTCTCCCTGTCACAGCAAAACTCACTTCAGGATTTTGTTTGGTTCTTAGCACCACAGAGTGCTGCAGAAAAGGTTGCCCAGAAATCAACAATGTTTGGAATGCAGTTTTGTAAAACAACAAATCTAAGCCGAAGCAGGAATTAATCTTAGAGCTGTATGAGAATAATGCTTCTTAACTGCATGAATGGAGTTATTCTAATAGTTTAGACCAAAGTGTTTTGGTGTGTGTGGGTTTTTTTTTTTTTTTATGTTAAAGGTATTAAGCTTAGATTCTTAAACAGCATAGCTCATTGTTTGGTAGCTGTTGAAGGAAAGCTGTTGATATGTGAGTGATCAAATAATTTGTCATAAATCTACTTACTAATATTTTTTTCCTTTCTGCTGAGAAGCAGAAGTGATGATTGAAAGGTACATACCCATTTGCTCTCTAAATACCTTCATTTTTAATGCATTTAGTCATTGAAGAAATAAGACTTCTCTAGGTCCAGAAGGAAAGATTATCACAAAATTTATAGACATCTTCTCTCTTTAAGTATATACATATATATGACTTGATATATCATGAACCTAAGCTAAGGTTCATGAAGGAGATGAACTATAAGAAGGGTAAGCGATGATAGTAGTGCTACAGTGTTTTCTTACCTGGGACTAAAGATATGATCAGAACAGAATTCAAAATAAAAAAAATTACAAAAATAAAAAAATCATTTTCTTACATAGTTTAATTTACTCTTGCTCCATTTACATTTTAATAATTTAATATATAAGCATTATTTTTGAGATGGTACCTTATAATACCGTGGCAGGGGTTGTCTAGACTGGAAGATATTTTCAAATAACTAATATACTGCTAATAACTTTTTAGACCACTAAGCAAAACAAGAATAGGATTATTATAGTTGGATTTTAAATTAATGGTTTTCTTTAGGTTTATGCTTTTATAATGTGAATGAAACGAGGACAGTAGTTTGCCTATGTGCCATAACTGACAATTAGAGAAAATACAATTCTTTCTAAGAAATTTAAGGGACATGTAGGTGCATAGAAGTAATGAGCTGCTTTTATTATTTCATTTTAAACAAGGTTGCATACAGGCATACCTAAATTACACGTGTGTGTCTGTACTTAGGCGGACACGTGTCTTAATCATATGTATAGAAAATCCATATACACATCTCTGACAAGTGCATGTTTGAGACTGTTTTCCTCTTTATTAATAATCCTTCTATTTGTATCTACTATTGCAGTGGTTAGGAAAGGAGCAATCTGATTTTGTCCTGGAGATACAATTTTGTTTTGTATATTGCTGATTTAAATGATTTTTCTCTTGTGAAATCTAGAACTTTGTTTCTGTCTCCTAGTAGGAGATATTCAGATACATTTTTCACATTTATACCTCTGCTTCTTTGACTCTACAAACTCAACTGGTCAAGGTAACAAAGAAGTGCAAAATGGAAGGAGTAAAGAATTTCTTCTTTTTTTTTTTAACTAGGAAAAGTTAATTTGTGGCCATCTTAAAAGACTTAATTTTTTAGGATGATTAAAAGATGATTTAAAATACTTCATTTGAGATCAGAATTCTTTTTTTTTCTTTGTTTTTAATTAGCTCTAGATATTTTAGGATTTGTTTATTTTAAAGAAGGGGTGAAGTGGGGGAAATAATGACAGACCCAAACTCTAATTCCAGATTTGCAGGAAGAATATGTGGTGAAATGTTCAGAGATATGTCCTCATAGCTCTGAGGGTACACAAGTGAGGAAGCGATTCCTAAAGAGATTGAGGCCAGAGAAAACAAAGGGAAAAACAGTATTACGGGTTTAACCTCAAAAAGCTTTGCAGAGCAGTGACTCAGTCTTTGTAGAGCAGGAAAAAGGGACAAGAAACAGAGGCAGGAGATTAGGGTAAATTGATAGTGGAATTTCTGTGACCATGGTATAAAACAGTATTCTTCATAACACATGGAAGAGATTTCTAGCTTAGCCATCAAGAAGTTAAGGCTTGACTATTGGTTTTGATTCAAGGCTTATGTAATATTTATAAGACAACTTTGGTGTCTTCATTTTCACAGAGAAAGGAAGAATAGAAAATTGAGATCTCAAGTTTACTCCTGTAACCTTAGTACCTATAATGAGTCTCAGTGCAGCTTTGTAAATGTCTGCAGAGTGCATGGGCATTGATGGCAACACTAGGGTAAGAAAAGATCAAATGACCAGGACTCAGGGTTTAGGTCTTCTTATATTCCACTGTGAATTTTCTTGAAACATCAATCTCTTGGTTCATGCTGACATTTGAATAATACTATGAAAGTCTGAGAACTTCTGCTAGCTCTGAGAACTAGCCACTGTTCAGACTTCATGTCTGAACTGCGTAACTAAGCAACTGAGTGAACTGTAAAAACTTTGGCTTGTTTACCTTGTCCAACCTGCAAGTTCTCTCTTTTTAAAGACAAATATTCCTTTTTAACTATAGGGTCAAAAAAGATTTCTGTCAGCTTTGGAAATCAGGTTGAACTTAACTCCCATTTTAGCGCTCTTCTTATGTCTAATCTCTTCTATTTTTGCCTTTTCCCCACCCTGATGACAACGTATTAATGTAATAGTGCTGAACTTGACACACCTGACACTAAAATTGCTTGGTATTTAAATAGTCCAAGCTGTGGTGCTTGTCCAGTGCAGTTCAGGTGAGCAATGGGGAATACGTAAGAGCAATTTTCTACTCAGAAATTAAATATATGTTCTAGAAGAGCTCTGGTCTCTTCTAAAGTAGTACCAAAAGTACATTGGAAGAAGTGTGATGGTGTTCACGTGGGAAGGAAAAATTTTGTTTGTCTGCACTGTGAAAGCAGTGTCCATGCCTTGCAGCCTTTACCCACGGGATTATCACAGTAGCTTCGTGCAGGCAATTTATTTAAAATAAATAAACTGGTAAACCACATGATTTTGTTCAGTGTGAACCATCAGCACAACCACATCACTGGAAGTCAGAGCTTTGTATGTGGGTGAAACAGCAGCAGATAAAAACATGGTCCATTGGCAAGACAGCAGCAACTGTTAATTAATTTGGGAATAAAAAGAGGAAAAAAAAAATCTTAGGCAGTTTGGACTTGAGCTAAAATAGTACAGCAAGATTAAAATCAGTAACTGCCAAGGATGTTAATTAGAACTGGGATCACATGTACAGAGTGTGTCTCACAGAAAATACTAAAGAAGTCATGTTTGAGTCAGGTTACAGAGAATAATGATTTATTTTACTTTAGCCTATCTTACTGTGTTAAATAACTTTTTCTTCTACACAGTGTATGTACTCATCAGGGAACGGAGGTTATTAGAACTTAAACGATAACCAATGCATTTTCCTGCATCCTCTCGAATTTTCAGCTCCCATATGTCAGCTCCAAGCTTCTAAAACTAACAGTATTAAGGATCTTGGAGCCCTGAGGTAGTGATCCAGTGTTAATGGAAATTCCTTCTTTTTCTTGAGGTTATTTTAAAATTTCTGACAAATCAAATGGCATTATAAAGAGCTCTGGAAGGTTTAGCTCAGCTTCATTAATCCTTGGGTGAATTATAAATATTTAAAGTTGATTATTTAAAAGGAGAAGGAAGATAAAGGAGGGTATTTACCTGTGAGCTAATTTAAATAAAAATATTAATGTACCTTTGCAAAGAATTTTCCTTTCTTTAAAAGCTTCTAAAACTACACTTGTGCTTCTGAAAACTTGGAGGAAGACACGGATATAAAACTGCAAATCCTTAAGGTGTTGTCAGTTCTACATAAAAGTTGTGTTCTTCAGTTAAATGGATTTCACTGCTAATAAATGTTTGTACATAAAGTTCATTTATGGAAATCTTCCTCCCAGAGTAGTATTGGATTACAAAACTGTTGCTAGTTGTCATTCAATTTCTTTTAACTCAAGGGCTTCTTGGAGTTTCTGTTTTCTTTGAAATTCTTAGAAGAAATCGTCTTCTGTTAGCATCATTATACCACTGACATGCTTTGCTTTGTCATGGAAAAGTCCAGTAGCATGATGATGCAGAAATAGTCTTTTCTGGAATCATTGGGGACTTAGAAGGGCTCTTGGGCTAAGGAAGTGTGAGTTGCAGGATCAGCTTTGCTGCTCTGATTGCAGAAGCATTAAGTAAAGGAACTTCCACTGAATGTCAAGAATTTTAAAAAGTGTACCTTTTTTTTTTCTCCTCTGCTGTTCTTGGACAAGCCTACATTTTTTTTAACTGTTTTACTGTACAGGAAAGTAAAAATAAGTAAACTTTCATATAGTAAGAGTTGGGTTGAAAGCTGACAAACTGTGTAAAACACTCTGGTTTGTGGGCCAGGAGGAGAGCAGCCAGCTCTTCCACCTTCAGCAGCAGTGCCATCCATCCTCTGCATGCGAACAGAGCTGCTGTCCCACAGAATTCCTCAGGGTGCTTGACTGCTGCTTCTGAACACGTGTATCCTTACCAGGAGAGAGTGGGATAATGGGTTCAGAGCTCAACAGTGGTTTGGATCCTGATGTGCTTAACTGAATGGCTTCTGCATTGCAGAGGTAAAAGCCTCTGTTTTTATTCATGCCAACAGGTGACACCACTCCCCCTTTTCTCAGTTAAACCAATCCCAATAGATGGCTGATATATTTTTCTCAATGGGGTGTGCAAGCCTCTGTAAACACATTTAAAGGAACTTCCTAGTTGTGTTGGGAGCTTAGCCTCCCCACTTGTCCATCTTGTGCCAGAGATGCAAAGCAACAGGTTTCTAGTATCGACGACAACAACAACAACAGAAGATTCCTACTAAGTGCCAACATTGAATCAAGTTCCTATTCTTCCTGTTGGCAGTGTGCAGCCAGGCATAAGGCAGAACCATATGTGCTTCTCTTAAGTGTGGATTTGCTGAAGTGTGGTTAGCCAGATTTAAGTGTTCTTCTTTAACTGTTAATAACCATGTTCTAGGACATTGAGTTATGGTCCAGAAAATCATTATGCTTTTTTTCCAATATTTGAAAATGTGATTTAGTGCTCGAACAAAAAAAAAAAAAACACACCCAAATTATTTTGATTGTTTGTCTGTTTTGTTTGCATTTGTGCTAACACATGCAAAGCTATATGAATTTAATACACACATTTAGCTACATTACAGGAAGATGGGAAACTGGACACATCTTTTGTGTATAATGGATATTAGAGGTCATGCAGAATAGAAGTATCAAGTCAAATGCTTCTCCTTTCTGGTAGCTTAGATAGGATCCCAACCAGCCTTCGCAATTCTCCCTCTTCCTAGGTCCACAGTCCCCGAGCACAAGCAGTGCTCCAGATGTGCACAACCTCCGCTGAGGTTCCAGGTCTGGACTCAGATCTCAAACCTTCACAGCTCTCTCTGTAACCTAGCTCTGTGTGTATTTAATAGTATGCTAAAAGTATTCTTAGTCTACTCTATTTTTTGTTGTTGTTTTATCCAAGCTCTGCTTTGCACTATCTGAAGTAGTAATACATGGAAGAAGTGCTTTCAGTTTCCATATTACTGCTACAGGAAAAGGTTGCCCTTCCTATAGCTTTCCCAAGCACTGAGCTGATGAGAGGTAGCCATTGCCTGGTAAGGTGCCAGTGAGACATACCCATAGGAGTGACTAAATATCAGTAAGACTAGCTCAGGTAAGGAATTGTTTTTCTAAATTTTTACAAACCCTGATGTGTGAAGAAATATTTCTAAAACACAAGAAAAAAACAAGCACAGGATAGAGTCTGTTAAGAGGCTGCAACAAAACATGGGGGTCTATTTCTTTGGTCTTGTTGTCTCTTAATAAAACAGGTAAGAAATGCAGAGTGCAGAACCAAGAAGTCTGTCTCAAAACTGAAGTACAATCTGTTCTAGACATCTGTGAATGCAGATGGTCACTGTTCTTAATAATTAAGCTTAAGAACTAACACATTTGCTTTGACCAAGGTAAAAATCATGTATGTAGCTTGTGTTTTTCAGCCATCCTGGATACATGTTTAGCAAAATAGCAGCACAATGCCAATTTTCCATCAAGAAGAATCTATGTATATTTAGTATAGTATAAGCAATTTATTTTCTAAAATATAGTAAAATGGGTTCTAAATCTGAAATTGGCCTGTTAATTGGAAATGGCACCTTCCCCCAACATTCTATTGAAAAAGTTTTAAGTCACTTCTTTGTGTTTTGGCTTTATAACACGTGTTAGTACATAATTTATAAATGAAGTTGAAGGTGTACTACAGCCATTTATTATGTTCATTGCTTTTTTGTTTTGTTTACTTTCATACCGTGCTTTTCATGCTTAAAGAAGGGAGAAATACCTGCCAGATGGGGAAAACTACAGGGCACCATACTACTGGTGCCTGCAGTTATGTGGGAGAAAAAAATGTGGAAAGATAGTACTTGATAACTTGTAATAAAATGGACAGAAATATAATTAAAAGAAATCTAGGAGGAGGAAATAGTCTTGGGCTAAATGATAAATGAAACACTGTATGTTAATACCTAGATAGTATTCATAAATTCAGGTCTCTTTGGCCAAAGTATGAAGGCTAGAGAACTCTGAGATTAGTTGGTTTTTTGTTTGGTTTTTTTTTTTTTTTTGTGTACATATGTTTGGAAGAAAGGTGAGTGCAGTCTCTGTAGCAACATCATTAAATTGCAATGTCATGCTATTTTTGTCTTTACAGGCTTCTGTATCATGTGATTTGCCTCTCTTTTCAGTGTTAAGAAATACAATAATCATTAGTAGAATCAATTTGTGTCTCTCTTGTTCCTTATCAAGTAGGGGAAGAATCCCAAAATGAATGATTATGATGGTCATAGTAATTAAACCACAACTTTTTCAGACAGCTTTATTTTTGCTGCTAGTAAAGCATTTATTTAGAATATGTTTACAGAAGATTCAAGAGAAGCTTGCCCCCTTTTTTTTAATAGTGGCTGTAGTTAGTTTTCATTATGTGCTCTTTCTTCTTTATTGCCATGAATTGCAAACAGCACCAGCAGTCAAGAAGGCTGTGCTGGTGTAAAGCTGATGCAAGTAAAACAGAAATCGAGATTTGTCAGTGCTCCAAGAAGCTCTTTTCTCTTCAAATAAACCATACCCTTACACTCTGTGATTTTCACTATTTACTGGCATTTTTCTGTCTGCTTTTACAAGTCTAAGGATAGTTTTTATTATAACTCAGATGCCTGTTCACTTCAGTGCTATCTCTAGCAGAAGCTAGGCTGTTGACTTGACAGGCAATGTATGATTAAACCTATGGATAGATACTTATTTTGGCCTGAATGGTTTCAGCAAATCTATCACTTAGCCTGCTTCCTTTGAAATTCTTCCTCATTTTAGAGGCCTGTGAAGAAATTGCTCTGTCAATAATGGGAACACAGCTCTATGCAGATAGAGTGAAATACACCTTCAATGCCCATATAACTACATTGACCTTTATTTACCTTTGAAAAGAAATCATCTGCTCTATAAAATGCTAGTCTAATTACTTTTCTGTGTATAGAGTCCAAAATTGCTCTAAAAGAATATTATGCCAATGAAAGATTTTAGTATTTTAATTAAAAAAAAAATTGTTAATTGATATTAAAAATGGAACTTTGTTTTGATTCTGCTGTAATGCTGGGGGCAGGGAGAAGAGCAAACAAAAAAATTCACCGTGAGAAATTAAAAACTACACAGTGAGGTCTGTGTTGCCTGCCCCCCTTCCCCCACTCCCCAAACAATCATGTGAAGATTAAATTATAAATGCTGATGGGGAGACAGGCAGTTGGGCATATTTGTGGGTATGTCTGTCTAAAATGGAACTGTTGTTTCCTAGTTGCAAACAGTTCAAGGCTGTGAACTTTAAGGCACAGATTTTATAAAATTTGACGTGTCCTTAATTCTGATATGAGACAATCACCAAACAAGAGTCTGATTATAGAGAAGGATGAAGAAATGGACTGAAGGAAACGTTCTGGAAGTAAAGGAAGGTCCTGGAGTTCAAAGGAGTGTGTGGGAACAGATGCTGAAGTAACACCCAGGACCAGTAGCTGTGAGCAGCTACACAATGTGATGGGACTTTCTGCCCAAACTTCCTGGACCTCCCTCCTGAAGGGACCCTGAGATCAAGTGAACCTAATGATGAAGTCGTGGTGTAGGGAGCAGGTGTGAATGTGTGAAATAAGTAAGAGAGAAGCTCTAATCTCTCTTTTTTCTTTTTTTTTTTTCCATTTCAGCAACATTTAAGTTACTGATTTCTTTGTATGAAAATATCTTTTAGTATAATTGCTACATGAAAAAGATCTATATTTACATTATACACTTTAGAAAATATGTGGTGTCTGCTAACAGATTTTATTATAATTGAAGTAACTTACTATTTCCTAGAAAGTTCTTTGAAATCTTCAAGAGCTTGTGTGCACTGTCTCTGCTGATGTTCTTCATTGCACTTGCTGCGGAGCAGAATAATGACATTGTAACAATTTTAAGATCAAAGTTGGACTAATGGGGATAAAAGATAGCACAGTGTTATTTCCTCTGAATTAACATGAGAGATTGTGATACTGCATTTTCCTCTATTGGCAGCAATGTTAACCACAGTCTAGAGATCAGCTGGGAAGGTTCTGTTGAAAACAAGGAAAAAAAAGCCTGAAACAAACTTAGAGACCCTTTCTACAAATGGGGCTAGCTCTGAAAATGAGTGTCTATGTACCATGAAATCCCAAACAGTTTGTCAATACAGATTTTCACGTACACACTTCCAGTGATATAACAGGTAGGTGCAAATACAGGAACAAAGGGTGATATAAGGAAAAAAAATGCAAGCTGTGGTCTGCTTTATTTGACCTGATGCGAGACGTGAATGAAAACTATCAGCCTTACTTCTACTTGGCAAAACATGAGGGTAAAGCATGTAAACTACTTTTTGTTATGAAGCATTGAACTAATCTGGTTTGGGTTTGTTTTTTTTACACATTTATCTGCTTTTCTCACCCCTCTTTTCATACTGACTAATGAGCTGGTAGTTACTCTGAGCTTCAGAAATCTTTAACACAGAGGTTGAATAGTTGTACTGTGTACCTTGTGTTTCTCAATTTGGTACTCAGATGAAAGTTTTGGGTTGAGGAAAATTTTTGAATTTGACTTTGAAAATGAAGAAATGCAAATATGTAGAAAATGACACACTATAGTCTAGCTATGGTCCTAGAGCAGGACACAGAAAGATTGAGACACATGCATACTCAGCCCCTTCTGTCAAAAGCCTGTGTAACACAATATAACCACATTAGCAAGTGGTATGGCCCCATAGAAGTCTGGTAGAGGGGAATAATGAGTCTTGAGGATGTAATCTTGTGGATTACATCCACATTAAATATTGTTTGAGTTGGAAGGAACCTCACAGGTCATCTTGTTCCAACCCGACTGCCATGGGCAGGGACAACTTCACTAGACAAGGTTGCTTAAAGTCCTGTCCAGCCTGGTCTTGAACACTTCCAGGAATGGGCCATCCTCAGCTTCTCTGGGAAACCTGTGCCAGTGTTTCACCACCCTCACAGTGAAGAACTTCTTCCTAATTTCCAATCTAAATCTACTCTCTTCCAGTTTTAAACTATTTCCCCTTGTCCTATCAATGCAATCAGTGGTATATACTAAAGGGGACGACTATTCTGTAGCATCTCTGGCTTAGTCTTGTGAATTGTTTTGGACTGACTCTTGGTTGCTGCCTTTTTGATCAATTTTATCCCTAAAGAATTCTCTTCATGTGCTTCGAGACTCTTCCATTGGGAAAACTAAAACATGGTAACAATCAGGGATGTAGCTTTAAAAACAGCTAAAATGACAACTCACCATCTACTGTTGTTGTGTTGCAGAGACAGGGATTCTGTACCTTATCTGCTTGTGCTCTTTTCTTTTTTCCAGAATTCATTGGGTAGCACAGTGGGAATTCTAGCTGTAGCAGTACACCTACATTTGGAAGGATGGTGCATATTTCATTGCATGTTGTAATATGTCATCTCGTTAAACGAGCACAAGTGGTTTTACCAGGCTCTTTGTCACTCTTCTGCTCTGGGAAAATAGTCTCTGGGGTAACAGAGGTGTTTTCTGAGATAAAATGAAGCCTTAGGAACTTTTAAGTGGCCTGCCATGATTTGTGGGAACATTCCTGGTACTTATGGGTAGACTGTGAGTGGGCTTTTCTTCTTCCTTAGGTTCTGCTTGGCACAAAGATTGTTTTGGTTAGGATAAATTGCCTAGTTTTTGTTTCTGGGACACACCTAATAAGGATTGTGTTGAAGATGATGGCAGAATGTGGTGACTTCAACATCCTTCCTATATGTTAGAAGGAGCTGAACATTTCGCTAAAAATCAAATTTAGGAATATCACAAAGCAGTAGCTAGTATGGATTTGTGTGTATAAGGAGTGCTTGATCATTGTGTAGGTTGCTTGATTTTCCTGCCTTATAAATTATAGTCTTGCAGGATTTTTTTTGATTGTTCTTTTGATTCCAGTTACACTGCCTCTAGATTATCCTTACTAAGTAATGGTCTTCACTCAAAAGCTTTTCTAGATCTTACAGAAAATCCTGAATGTGTTTCAAGAAGGGCACCATAAACTTTCCATTTCATTTTCAAATCTTTACTGGATAAAATTCAGAGTGGTAGGGAGACATCAGTATTGTCTTTGGTTTTTAATAGCTATGTTTTTGTTGATGAAAATGTGACAGTTTGTAGTTCTGGTTTAGCTATTTTCACCTCGTCAGATCTGGGTATCAGTAATGAATAACGCTGGCATGTGCCTTCTCTGTCAATGTCGTCTTTAGCAGACATTAATGTGATCATAACATAGGGTAATGTTAATAATAACGTATACCAGAGAGATTCTGTCACCTGTTACAATAATGATTCTTTTAGGTGTCACGTTGTAATTACACAAATGAATGGAAGATGTCTATCTTGGTTGGGTTTTTAATTGATGGATAGCACAGGTTGTTAAGCTACAGAGAGCATTAAAAGCCCTCTGTGGGAGTATTTCTCATACCGTTCTCAGGTTGTTGTTTTGTTTCGGTTTTTATTGGCATCTTTTTTTATTAATTTATCTAAAGACTAAAGGATAAAAAGCCAGACCAGAAGAAGAAGAAGCAGCTTCTCACTTTCATTGTTTCTCAACAAATCAAAGACAAAAGGAATAAAACTGAGACTGAAAGTCTGTGTTAAAAATAGGCATATATATGAACTGCAGTTTACTTCGTTTTCCAAACAAGTCTGTTACAAAGAATGCTGGTTGATGAAAGGCTCAACATGATCCATCAATGTGCAAATGCAGCCCAGAAACCCCAAACAAATCTGTTTGGAAGGCTGTCTTCTCTGGGTCTTTTACTCACACAAGGATATGTTGTTGTACAGTCTGGAATGATTTGCAATTCTTCTTACTTTGTCTCAGATCCTAAGACCAGTTATTTAGAAAGCCCTTTAGTGGCTTCTCTCTAGGATGAGAATTCACCTTTTATAACCACTTTCATCCTCATTTTGTCCATTTCTTCTCAACATCGTAATTTGCAAACTTATTCCCCAAGGTACATATATGTTTCTGTTCCCTGATGCTTTTGACTGTTATTAATTTATTACCAGTGTGCTGGATGTGCTACCACCTCTTTTAGAGATGGGGATGATGTTTGTATCTTCCACTTGTCCTTTTCCTTTACTGTCTCTTCCCCCAGAAGATTCTTTGACCCATTCTTTGGGTGGATGTTGAAGTCCAAACTGATGTTCCTTTGGAAGTGCTTTAGGGTCTTCTGTGAAGGACAGAAGGAAATGTGAAAACCCACTGCTGGGGGGGAGTGAAAGTCAGACTGAACACCATTTCGTGCTACCAGCACATATCTTGATCTGCTGTGGCTGAAATGTTAATGTCTCAGTGTGTTTTTATTAGAAATAGGTCTCCCAAGGTTCTAATTCAGATGTCAAGAGGTTGTTGGCAATATTGCTAAAATGGCAGCTGTGTGGCCTTTGGTCCCTTCTGCAGTGCTGACATGTGACAAAAATAAGCATAATAATTTTATTGCTTTTTTTTTCTGCCCCAAACATAGCTGCATTAATCTCAAAGATGATTTTTCGAGGTCAAAAGTGCCTAGCTACAAATTGATGAGCGATTATACATGTCTGTGCTTTCTTTGATAGTTTGGTATTAATAATAAGCATACAGAACAGCTCATAAAAATTCCATTTAAGAGTATTAAAGCATACTGGGACATTTAACCAGGTTAGAAATCCTGTCACCTGGCTGTAAGTGCAGTGTTGTTCAGTCCATCATTAACAAAGTACACAGAATATAAAGACAAATGGCACATCAAGATTTCACTGGAATGACCTTTCTGTTTTAGGCATTTGGCTAATGGGTCAATGGAAATCTGTAGCACTGTTGTGTGTAAAAGACTGGTTGGCAGAGGAGTCCATTGTTCCTACTGCAAGCAAATTTAAATAAAGACAGAAGAGAATTTCCATTGTCACTAACAAAGCTTTTGTAATAGGAATTATATGCATTTTGCATCAAAGACATATTGAAAAATAGATTTTTTCATCAACTTCCACTGTTTAATCTTGAAGGAATAACTTTGCTGGGTGTGTAATGCACATGACTGTTCTTAAGCAATCTTACCATTAAAATGAATTTACTTTAGAAATTATTGCTGTTTAAAATAGACATTTTGAAGTGCTGGGGGTTTTACTGGGTAATAAAACCCTGTGATATTTCTAGCAGGATTAGACTCTGTGTAAAGTCAGCAAGATAATGGTCTGCGTAAAGTCCCATTACACAAACTTCAAGTTCAATTGTCACTTTTTAAATGGAATTTGAAGTAGCTGCAAAAGCAAATGAGTCTGGGAATGAAAATAAAGCTAGACATTGGAATTGCACTTTTAATGTACATTGTTTTTAGATGCTGTAAATGCTTTTATTAAGAGCAAAGATTTTCATAATACAGTTAACTCTGATTTTGAACAATTTAGCAAATTAGTTTTTTGGCAGATGCTTTAGAAAAGAAAAAAACCCAACCTTTGGTTTTATACTGGAAAGTCTGTATATAGTCCTTGGCTCCATTTTTAAAGGAAAATCTGCCATTCTTGTCACTGTGATAGTCCTATTACTTGTATGGATTCACTTTAAGTGCAAAGCATGCAGCTTAATAAAATGTTTTAATGGATGCTCAACCTATTCCAATCTTGTTAAGAATCTAAGATATTTGGTATTTTGTTCTTTTGTGTTATATATATTTTAAACCTCCTCAAATGTACAATTTCTTATGCTTTCATTATTTTGATAATGAAAGATTAAATCCTTTAATTCCTTCTGGCTGCCATTCTGGGAATGCCCAGTAGAGATATTTTCTATGTTGAGCGTCAGTTTACAACTTAACAGTTTTTGTTGGTTTTATTTTTTTCTCTCTGCAAAAGGAAAGAGAAGTATCATGTGAAGTTCCCTTACTTAGAGTAAGCTCAAAGTCACTTTGCCTTGGAAACTTTGCCCATGGGCTCAGTTCTTGGGGTTTGTTCTCTCCCTTTTGGCAGAAACTGGTCAGCCAAAGGGTGGAAAATGCTCCTGCCTGCCAAGACCCCAGCCCTTGGCACTTCTCTTCTAAAATTGCAGCCAGCTTGGCACCTCGTGAAGGATTTGATAGAGTCAAGTCTCAACTGCTGTTTTTTTGATGATGAAAGCCTATTAAGTTAGCCATTTCCCTGGCTGAGATAGAGTGAGGGAGGAGGTCCTCTGAGCTGGTTTATGTAAGTGGAAAGCCTTCAGTGATTTCAAGATGAAACACATCTATTTGCTACTTTCCTGAATAATTAAATAATTGTGTGAAGGAAGCAGAAAGAAGAATGAAGACATGACTTTAAAGGCTCCTCTGCTTCCAGTTTTGAGTCCTGTTCATTGTAATTTTTTTCTTGTATTAAATAGTGGGAAGAATTGTTCTTCAAAATGTGGAGAAGAATAATAAGCTATTAAATGGGACATAAGGAGTGAAGTTGAGTGACTAAATGGCACATTACATCACAGGACCTTGTAAGGATGCCTGTAGCTATTTTTCAGCTATTTCCTGAGAGATGTGCATAATATTCTTAGTAAAGGGCATTTTAGGGAAACGTAAAAATTGGAAGGATGCATAGCTCTGATTTCAGTATCTTTATTATGATGTATTCCTACGTTCTTCCGTAGTATATAGCATGAGAGAAAAAAGAAACTCAGGATGTTATAAAAGGCTTTTCATTGGAGTGATGCAGCTCCAAATAATTGTCTTGTTCATGAATATAATAAAAGCTAAAGCTATTTGGCAAGAAAAATCCTGGCTAAGCAAGCACTTCATGAAAACTGTTCTAAGTACTGGATGTGCTAATTGCATGATCTGTTGCCTTACAGAGGAAGAAGTGTCTTGAGAGATTCCTTACTGAGTATCAGGAAGTGTTTTTTGCATAGTTTTATAGGAATTTTTTCCAATAAATTGACACTATAAATAGTTTGTGGGTCTCCAAAATGACAGCTGCCTTACAGGAGGCTGGCAGCACTACATTGGTGGGTGAGTAGTGTTGACTCATTACATTTTATTGGGTTCTTTTAACACAACATCCTTTTACAAGCCAGACACTGATTGCCAGTAATATATCACTCTATTTTCACTGTATATTTGAATAATGACTGTTAATCCTTTAGTAATTATACCATATAAAATATAACCACAGAATGAAATGTTTATTATCAATTTTCTCACCATAAATTGACTTTTGGCTGTATGTGGACAGAATTGTTAGAACAAAGTACTCATATTTTCATATAGACCATAAGATACTGCGATGCCATCACTATTAATAAGTATATTAGTAGTACTAATAAGAGTAACAGACTCTCTACATCACTTATTTTAAGTTCTGAGATTCTCTGTACGTCCTTGGTCTAATCTCTCTGCTCCTTCTGTTCAGTTATTACCTTGAATAATATAGTACGCTTTTTAAATATGCAAGTGTAAGACTCTTGCATTACTTCCATGTTCTCTTGTCTGTAAATCATGTGCTCGAACTTAATGCTTTAATACAGTTTCAGATCTGGTTTAGAGTTTCCAGCTTTCCAATGTTCTTAGAGCACGTTCAGAGCTGATTGGCTCCTGCTGATATTTGTAGCAACAGCAAAGTTGTTTCTAGATTTAGGTTTTGAGGATAATACATGTCATGTCACTTGTAGCTGACAAAAATATGCTAGTAACACTTATCTTCAAGTAGCATCACAGCACCTTAAGGAAGAGTTGCTTAAGGTACTGCGTGATGAGAATCTGGGCAGTGAGTATGACGGAAATGTCTCATTTCATTTATGCACTTATGCATTACAAATAAAGCTGCCAAGAGCAGTGAGTTCTGTCTCTCCATATGCTTGGTGTATGAGCAGTGAGGGATGTTCTTGAGATCCTACTTGCACATGTTCACACTCTGGAGATTTGCTGATAAGTATACCTCGGCTGCTCTGTATGAACTGAGAAGCTCTCTCTGGTCTCTTGAAGGACTATTCCTTTACATATTTTAGGGTTTTTTTGGTAGGCCCTACACAGGAATTTTACCACTGATTTCAGTGTACCTATATTCAGAATCTGGATAGAGGTTAATATTATTTTTTTTCTTCCCTGACTATGGTACATGTGTATAGCAGTTGTGCCAACTTACAAGTCTGTTTAACCCAGGTGAAGAGTATATTGTTAAAAGTGTCTGTCTAATAAAAAAAAATTATTGCAGCAGCCTGGTAACATCTTGCCTGGATGGCAGCATGCCAATTTATGGTACTAATTAATATATTCCTTGATAAGGGTTTTATTTTACAACAGCAATTAGAAAAACACATGTAAAAATTTTTTTAAAATATGATTATGAATAACTCCAAGTGCTCCAAAAGAACCACATTGTCTGCTGGTGGCTGAATAAAGGTGATGAAACTACTGAGAAGACAGCTGTCATTTAATGTGATGTTCTCAGTCTTTTGTATAGACAATTATAACATGCAAATTTATACTGAGTTCTGCAGCCTGCACCTTTACTTCTACTGATACAAATATATGCATTTTAATAGCATTCAATAATTTCTATAAATCCACTAACTCATGACTGCTTGTGTAACTCTGCAGTCCAAGATGTATTCACCTTTTTTGTTACCTTTATTGTTCATTCTCTGTCAAAATATTTAAAAGTTGCTTATGCTTTAGGCTTAACTTTTTGTTTTCAAGTAAAATACCTGAAGAACTAAATTAGGTTTTAGATATTGTTGATGGTTTTCGTTTCCTAAATGTACTTGTATGGGCACATGGGAGAGTACTACCCTCCATGTACAAAATTTTTAATCTATTGCTATTTATGTTGTTTTAACTATGTCATAAAGTATAGAGACTGTGCGGTGCAGCCTGAGTAAACATTGCAGCACTCTCTATTCTGGACCTCTGGAATTTAAACACTAATTAAATTGTGGTGTGCTTTCCACAGGTTGCAAATCCAGAGTCTTTATGTTTCTATAGCACAGCTGTCCCCTGGACACTGTGGTGCACAGGGTCTAGAGTCTTCTCTGCCAGGGAAGTGAAATGATGGTAGCTCTGTAGCCCCTGTAATAGTTGCTACTCAACAGTAAGGTCTTGATGCAGGAAAGCATCTTTAGGAGAGTCAGGAATTTCACCTCCAGAATACAGACTCCCAGCTTTGCTCTGTGGAATCACTTGGAAGAAAAAAGCGGTCCCAGGTAGCCTGGGGTTTTTGCAACACTTTCAAGATTTGCACCCTGAATCTTATTGCCTTGTGATGTCAAGGATTCAGTTATGAGAATAGGAGTTTCTCTTTGTGAGGAGAGAGGTGGAGGATCTCCTGGAAATCAGCTCTGTCCATGTAAGTGCTCTGCACTTACAAACACAAACTCATAGCTTCATATGCAACACAGATCTCTATTTTAAGAAATAATAGACCTTTCTGAAATAGAAGAAATCTAATAAAAACCTGCAGCTTCCTATACAGCCACTTGCCATCCAAAAATTATGGGCGTACATTGATTTCTATGATACTTCCTATTTTTGGATTCATGAATTGCCAAGTATTAGAAAAACATACTGTACTCTGGATTCGAAGTCATTGCAATCTGGTACTTGAAGCTATTGTATAAGCCAAATAACATCTGTTACTCAGAAAGATGTAACAACATTTTATGATCCTAAGTATTTCTGAGAGGCAAGCTGACTGCAGAAAAGGAGCTCATATGGTAAAGCCAGTCAACTGCAACTTAAACCTTGCATGATTTTTTGGGGAGGCTTTTTCCTTGTTGTTATGTTTTTTATTATTTATTTGTTTGGGTTTTTTTTTGTGTGTGGGGGTTTGTTTGTTTGTTTACTTGCTTGTTTGTTTGATTTGTTGTTTTTTTACTTTTATTACCCTTATTTTTCAAGTAGGTATAGTCAGATTCTGTCAAAACTGTGCTCCAGGTGAGCCCCTCAAACACTGCACCTTCTTGGCTACCTTCAGGAGGCTGATAAAGCCCTGAGGACTTGACCAGTGTCCTGTGCGGATGCCCCTGATCTGAAAAAGTTCAGTGAGGACAAAATCTGGGTTTTTCAGCTGAGCTGCTAATTTGTAATATGCCGTTTCCTCCCCTCACCCCCCCTTCAGGTTTATGGTTCTCCAATGAAAACTGATGAAAATGTCTTAGAATAGATTAAAAAAAAAAAAAGGTATATTAAATAAAAGGAGGTATTTCTTTTAAATTACAATTTTTGTCTTTCAGAATATTAAATTGAAGGATTAATATTTTGTATGCATAATTATTATAAAATGTATTTAAAGGTTGATAAAATGCTGTGTGAAGTAACTGGAAGAGAGGAAGAGAGAAAATATAGAGCAAAGAACATATCCATAGAATTTAGCTTTCTCTTGCAAATTGTTAGTGAACTCATCTGGTTTTCAATTATTCATTGTTTTGACTGCTTTCTAAAGATGTATTTCAGCCAGTGCATTTTTTCAGGTTCCTTACTAGAGGAATTGTTTCAAATATTTATAGTTTCACATGTGAATTGTTTTTAATGTGCATGGATAATAAACTGCTCTGAAATATATTTTAAAATACTTTAGTGAATATTTCAGTATGCAAAGTCATTTACTTGGAAACACTTAAAATGTAAATGACTTCAAAACACAGAAGAATGCAGCCAAAATGTGTTTGTTAAAGGACATTGAACAAAATGTGGAAAAATAATGTTCTTGTTATGTTTGTGTATTAAGTAAAGTCTAGAACACTGCTTACTGCCCTGTCCATCATGTGAAACTTATTGAAAATTATGATTTCCAGACAATGTACCCTAAGTAATTTTGGGGACATTCCCTTATGTTGTAATTTCCTCACCACCAATGTAGGAATTAAAACTAGATAATGAAATAAGCCATCAGTGGTTTAGCTTCTTGCATATCTTCCAGTCATATGAGAATATCCTGGAAATACAGCCTAGAGTTTTCTCCATCAAAACTAACAAGGCTACCATTTGGAGCATGCAGTTAAGCATCTCTGTATCTGTCTATGTAGCCTCATCTAAGTGCATATTTAGTTGTAATCATTAATGTATTTTCACTGTTTTATTCCAGTTAATCAGATCTAATGGTAGAGGTCTGAAATGTCATCCCTGGTGGTGGAAGCCCCTGAGGTGGTAACAACTGGAACCTATAAGAGCATCATGTGGAATTAGCATTTTCTGCTTGTACACTTTCCCAGGCTTGTATTGCTGGCAACTATCAGAAACAGGAGACATGGCTGGATGAATGCTTAGCGGGGCTCAGTACAGTAATTTTGTGGTGGATTTATTTAAGTAACTGGTTGCTTTTACTGCCTTTCATGTCACTTATTGCCTTATGGCTCTCTGCAGTAGAGAGTATTCTGCTTCGTTATCAATTTATTTGCATACAGCTATAAAAACATTTTTATATATATAATATTAAGCTATAAATAACCTATAGAGATTTTACCAAGGTAAGACATGTTGGCATGTATAACTTGTATGACACATTTTGGAAAGTGGTATGTTCTTTCCTCATTGTGTCTGGTTGAAATCAGTGGAGATTTTTTTTGTTCCTTACATTTGTGTATTAATACACCCTAATATTCTTTCTGGAGATGGACAGATATAGATAAATAGACATTGCTATAAAAAGGTGGTGTGATTGATGGTGGTTCTTATACATAAGAAATATTTTTTTACAGCAGTATAGTGGGGATTTTGGAACAGAATCTTTTGACTCTCCTCTGTTTTCTTAGAGCTCTAGAGAACCTAGTAGCAGCTCCCTACGTTTTTGATAACACTAAGTTTTGAAGCATTGCTTTGAATGACAATTTAAAAGATCAAAAGATAATTCTGAGCACCTTATAATCAACTGATAAAGACATTTCCGGGGTTCTTTGCTTATCCTTCTAGTCTTGTGGAAGAGATAAGGACCTAATGTTCAAAGTTTGCAGTAAACTGTGATTGGTGTGAATACTGTTCATACATGATTGCTAGTAAAAAGTGAATCAATGTGTAGAGGGTGTCACCAAGGGTGAAATAAACAGATGATGCTCAAACGTTAAGGTGAATTAAACATATGTTGAGCTTGTATTTGTTAGTATGGTCAGTGTCTACATGGGCACAATCTTTTTTATAGCCATCAACTCTTACTATTTCCTTAAGGAACCCAGGCAAAAATTGACTTCTGGTTCAGGACCTTGTCTTAAAGTAGATTAATTTTACAGAAAATGTAGAATTGTAACTTTCAGAAATAGAAGTGTCTGAATATAAACCTAAAAATATATAGAAGCTGAAATCCCCTTACAAAGCATTATTCTTTATATTTACATGATTTGACTGGCTGTATCTAAAAGTGGAGTTGAGCTAATGGTAAAAAAGAAAACAGTTAAGTATGAATCTACGGATTTCCCAGAAAGTCCTTTCCCCCTCTGAAATTTTCAGTGACTTTACAGAAAGCTGATGTGTTGAATGGAATACCTATTTATCATGTTTGTTGTAATTATGAGAGGTTGTTACTCTGTATCTAGAAGCACTAAGTAGAAAGTTGTATTTCAACCTGCTTTTATATTTGAAAAAATGTATCCTGAATTAGGATGAGATCTCAAAATCTTGAAAATTTTTACACACATACAGAGAATTGCTTTTTTCAGTCACTTAGCTATTTTGTAAAACATTCACTCACTCTTCATGAAACTTCAGTTTGTAGTTATGACAATAGGATATCTAAAAACATCTACACAAAATTGCATCAGGGAACATGTTAAATTCTATTTAATGTAGATTTTTAGGTTTTTATTTAGAAAAAGAAATGTTTTCTATAAAAATTCCCAGATAGCTAGGACTAGTGATCAACCTTTTAAGGGTTATATGTTTGGAAGTCTTCTTACCATATTACTTATAACTCACAGAAAGACAGGCAATTTTTTTGGTGAGGTCAGGGATGTTATCAGAATGAATGTCTGCCACATAAAAGTAGTGTAGAATTTGCTTATTTTAATAATCTAATGACAATTTTCACCCTTTCACTTAAGGTGTGTGTTTTGGTGAGGCAAATGAACATTGGTAAACTATGCATTGATTTGAATTAGTATTTGAAATATTGCCTGAATATAGGTATCTCTACTAAATACTGTAATAGATTAAGTGGTGTCTTTTCTTTCTATAGAGCATCATGCTGTTTGTGCTTGGGTTTTAGTTTTTCAAGCTTGTATATTAGTCCAGATAGAGTTAGTTACTTCTCTTACAACTTTGCAACATCCAGGACATACTTGCAAAGCTTAAAGAACAAACTAGAGTGTAACCGTTGTCCAAGTGAAAACAGAAAACTAAAAACATAGCATCATCTTTTTTTTCCTACTATTTTGAGTGTTGTTTAAAAAATTAATCTTCTCAATATATCTGATGTGTAAAGAAAAAAATAAATAAGGTTGCTTTCAGTTGGTCTTTCCTTTTTTTTTTTTAATTTGGTTCTTTCTGGTAATTAAAAAAAAATGCTTTTGACTGTTGAACATCAAAGGGTATAAATACATTCATTCTAGCAAGAATTAGAAAGGGGAGAAATAAATGCTAGAATTTTTTTCCAGCTGAAGTTTTCCAAAAGTACCTTTTTTGATTTCTGAAATACCTAATAAATGGGGAAAAAAATTCAACATGTAACATTTTTCAGTTCAGTAAACAGAACATTATTATTTAGTAAATTTGTTTATCCATTAGATCTTTGAGAACATGGTTATTGAAATTTTGGAATGCTGGAATTTTTTCAGAAACAAGTTTGGTGTGTTTTTTATAATGGCTAATATTCAGGAAAACCCTGAATATCAGATCCTGGCTAGCCTGTAAATTAGCATGATTTTGTTGTTTTTGGTGTTTTTAGTTTCTTTATCATCAGAAACTAAATTTTACTTTAACTGTAGAGTTAATTATTGCTTTTATTTTTGTTGAGATTTTAAAAGGAGGTGCAAGAAATTATTCTGCAAGAATTTACAGGCTCAGGCTTGTATGTTAATACAAGATGAGAATTTTTTAAGCCTCAATGCCAAAGTGATCACAAACGTGCAAATTTATGGTATGTCAGCCAAAATGAAATAGTAATATACAACAGGGTTAAAAAAATGAGGAAAAAATAATAGAGCAGTGTAAGTTTTATGCTATTCAATCAACTTCTGTACATGGCATTTTTAAAATATATGATTTAATTTAAATTAATATTTTCTATTAAAATTAATGGTTTTATCCTTTCAGTGATCAAAATCATCAGTTAGGAAGTATAAATCAGGAGCTTAGGCATTATAAAATTTTCTATGAAAGGTATGTATTTCTTAGTGAGGTGGAATATATAACTACATCTTAAATAGCTGAATATGTATCTAATATTAGTTAATAGCCCTTAGTTAGAGAGAGAGAATAATTTTTCAGAGTTTTTCTATCAAGGCTTATGCTTTTGATGACAGACATTGAATTAGAGAGTCAATGGATGGGCAAAAGAGATATAACTACAGAACAAATTTAGCCTCTGATACAGCATAAACCTGGAACTTTGATGTAGCTTCAGTCACAAACTATTCAGACTAATTTGACAGTTTTTCTAAGTGGAGCTTGAAAATTCCTAAGCCACAAATGGGGTGGGACAATCCACCCCTTTCTAGTTTTGAGCCTTCAGTAACTGCCAGGCAGGTCTTTCCTTAATATATATAGACTGGAGAGTGGTTTAAATTGTACACATGCTTTTGACCCCTTCTAAATCTTTGGATTAACAATTAATTTTGTTATTGGAGAAAATTTACTGTATATAAAGCAACCATCATATATTATCAATTCCAGAATATTGTCCACTATAAAATGTTATTCTGAAATAAAAAAAGCTCTATTTCATCATAGTTTACTAACTTGAATAACAGTATTCCTGGTTTATATATCTGTTCTGGCAAAGTTTATATTCAGGTGTGCCTCTTTCTTTTTTTTAATGGCACACCGTAGAGTTTATTACTTCTTCTGTTCCCAGAATGTAGTTAACTACTTCAGAAGAGATGATTTTCTTTTTTTCACATGTGTTTTTATTTTTAAATCCTCAAGTTCAAAACTTCAGGCACTTCAGAACATTTAGAAAGAACAGAGGAAGATGGATAATGAGAGAAACCCACCATCATCCTTTCAAAATCAGAAGTAAATTTACATTCTAGGGTCTTAACCTCATAAGACTAATAGATTTATATTTAAACAGGCACTTAGCAGAGCAAAAATGTTTTTCATGTCTAATATATTTATAACCTTGAAGGGCTTTCCTTTTTATTCCCTCTTTCTCTTGACCTTTTATTAGAACACACTTTTAAACTGCGAAGTGGCAAATGTTGTAGAGCTTTGCTGGAGGCACATGAAGCTCATTCAAAGCACAAATGTTACTGTGTAAAGTTCACAAACTTTCATTTATTTTCCACTCAGAGAAGAAAGGTTAAGTTGCTTTTGGGTTTGTTTTTTTTTAAGTCAGTACTTGGACAATGACAAGTTGAAAGCCTGCTAAATTTAAGTGGTACTTGAAAACCATGATTTGCTTGTGCATGAATATCTAACCAGTTGAGAAATAAAAACATCAAATTTCCATGCCTCCAAAATATAATCATTTAATGATTCACTTCAGCTTTCTTTTTGGTAAAGAAAAACTAAGATGTTGTTTGGCTATGTTGGAAAGGAGGAGTGGATTAGTGTTTTCACAGGAGTGAAGTGATTTAAGTACCTAATGAAATATATTGTTTTCCAATTTGAACTCTACCTAGTCCAGTGTCATGGACTTGAACGCTTGTTACCTGTGGAAGACCTAGAGATGAACTTCTGGAGCATAGCTGTTTTGCTTCATTTCACCCAAAAGAAATGCATGTCATGCACTCAGAGGGTGCTCAGTGTGGTACCAGGTGCATGGAAGGTTTGGCCAAAGAGAATTCAAGATGCAAAAGCTTGGTTAGAACTTAATCTGGACAATTCTGTCAAGTATAATAGAAAGTGTTTTAATAAGAAAAGGAGGGCCAGGGAAAGTCTCCATTCCTTACTAGATGAAGGGGGGAACATAGTAACAAAAGACAAGGGAAAGGCCAAGGTATGTAACACCTTCTTTGTCTCATTTTTTAACAAAAAAACTGACTATTCTCAAGGCAACTGGGCTCCTGAGTTAGTAGGCAGGTATGGGGAGCAGAATATCCCTCCTGAAATCCAGGAGGAAGTAGTTAGTGACCTGCTGTGCCATTTAGAACCTAACAAGTCTATGGGTCTGGATGGGATTCATCCTAGGGTGCTGAGGGAGCTGGCACAAGAGCTAGCTAAGCTGCTTTCCATCATTTATCACTGGTCCTGGCTAACGGGGAAGGTTCCAGATGACTGAAGGTTGGACAATGTGATGGCCATCCACAAGAAGGGCTGGAAGAAGGATACGGAAAACTATAGGCCTGTCAGCCTGACCTTTTTTTTTTTTATGCCTTTGTGCAGTCCTTAGAATTCCTCATGACTTTGTACACTGAGTTCCCATCTCCTTTATACCCCTTTCCATGGCGTGGGAAGGGGCTCTGCCTGTAGTTGGCACCTGATAGAGTAGATTTGCAGAAGATCATAGAAACATAGAATGGTTTGGGATGGAAGGGATCTTAAAGATCATCTAGTTCCAACCCCCCAAGATGAGAAATGCTTTTTCATATCGATGCTATAAAGCAGCGTAGGGCTCTGAAGCTGGTACTCACCCTTGCCAAAAGAACCGGTCAACTTTTAGGGTGTGACACCCTTAATTTCTTGTTTCTATTTCATTCTCAACTAGTTTTCATGTATAAAATACATAGCTCTCAGTAGGACAGGAGGAACCAGAGTATTTTTCTACTGGTGGTTTCTTTCTATCCTTGTCTTTCTAGTGTTTGTCTCCATGCAGATCCTGATTGTGAATGTCATCAGTTACTGATGAACTTTAATTTTATTAGCAATGATGGAAAGTCTGATTTGTAGCTCAGCTACTACAATTGCTTTTGAAGATTATTGTTTGTGTTACAAGGGCTTTTTAGTTATTTTCCCTCATGCAGATGTTGTAGAAAAATAACTGTTCTCCCATTTCTCCTCATGGTCAAGAATACAGGACACTTTGTAGTCTTGAGACAAGTAGCAGTTTCAGCTTGGAAAGTGTCAGTATTCCTCCAACGGCATCTGTTTTCTGTATATCAGGCTGGTCATTTATTTGAACAATTGGGTTAATTTGACTTATAGATGCAGTAGTTGCTATAATGAATTCATGAAATATGGATATGGTGGACTAGAGAAAGCTATCAAGGCTCATGTATTTTGCATGGGGCTCTCTCACTTTTTTCTCTTCCCACAGGTCTCCTCTCTCCTGGATAATGTGGCTTAGTGCATAAGAGTCTTATATTTTCAATAATTGCAAGGGAAAATGTTTGTCAACAGCCTCATTGCAGAAAAGCTTATTTGCATTTTTAAGTCTAGGTGTTAAGCTAGATTTATTCCAAAACTTTAAAGCACAAAAACCATCAGAAAAAAAAAGACCTCTGAACTGAAAATAAGTCTTGCAGAAGATGGCTGTGTTTTACTGTTTGCTGAGGTTTTCCAGTGCAGCTCAAACACCAGCAGGCAGCATCCCAAGCCAGAGTCAGGAAGCAGAAAATTCAGCATGTCTTTCATGCTTTAAATAATGCCCTGGGCAGCCCTCTGACCACATCTGGTGAGAGGTGTCGTGCTGTTCAGCTGGTCCTTCCTCCTGTGTTGGCTGTCATTCAGCTTCCCTTCCTAGGCTTTGAGGAGTGTTTTGAGCACTTTTGTCCAGCAGTGAGAAAAGAAAAAAAAACAACAGACCTCTCCTCAGACTCTGAGGCCCCAGGGATGGGGTCACATTCTCCTGATTCAGATGTCAAACACTGGAAAAATTTGGAGATGTACAGAACAGGTGTAGTTCTGTGGCATGGAAAGGAAGAACATGGGTACCCCACACTCTGTGCTTGTGCTATATTTGGCATTTCTAGCATTGTCTCTGGAAGAAGGAAATCTCAGAGAGGCAGAAGTGAAAGTCTGTGCATTTGTTCAAGAACTGCAATAAACACAAGGGTGAGATGGACTTGGACTTTTAAATGCAAATTTGCAGGCACAATGCAATGAAATGTCACATTCCATCCAAATTTGGAGACAGATAGATTCTTCTCTTGTGCCTCTCACACAGATGCACCCAGAAGCCTACAGTGAAGAGAGTGTTTATCCAAATGACTTTGTATTCAGTCAGAATTATTGTATTCAGAATTACTGTGCAATGGTCACATGCCATGATGACAACAGCCAGCAGAAAACCCTGAGATATAATATGATGACTTGCTATGTTATTTCTTTTGCAAATGCTGGTTCATGTGATCTGTTTCTTATGGGTGCATCTTAATTTACTCCTTATGCTAATTTATAAGTGCTGACGGTGTGGATTTAGGTAACTTTGCTGAAAGAAAACCAAAACCAAAGAAAGCTAAAACCTTGCCTTCTAGCAAAACCAACATTTTTTGTTTGCTTGCTTTTCTTTCCCCTTCTCCCTTGTCTTGCTGTTAACAGAAAGAAAGGAGAAAAAATTGAAACATTTTGTAGCAAATTTCTGATGGAGTTTTGTTGAGAGGCTAACTATATTATTAAAAACATTTTAGGTATTTATTCAGATTAAATGTGGACCAGGAAATGAAAGAAGTCAAAAAACTTAAGCTCAGTTTTGATGCATTGTTTTATCTTGAAAAAAAAGTCCATAACTTACCCCAAATCATAAATAATAATAGCAAAAAAAGTTTGAACATCATAATGTATGTATTGACATTGAGCAATGGTTGTCATTTTGAATCTTTTTAGAGCTTTTAAGCAAATTTGAGGAGTTTGTAGAGTCCTGTAGTGTGGGGAGATCAGTTACATTCATATCTGCACTGTTGATTCCGGCCTTTCTTTATGAAATGCAGTAGTCTGGCGTGTTCCACAGGTAACCTGTGCATATAAGTAATGACCTCTTTGCTTAGCTGTATCTTTACCTGTAAAGTGTCACTAGCAATACTTTCTTAGAATTAAACTTCCTTCAGACCTGCAAAGGTGAACTGTTCTGTGTGAAAGTGTGGAGCAATTATTGGAACAGCATAGGCTGCAGCATGGCAGACAGTGAGGCTGAGGTGAGGAGAGCAAAGATTTTAATTTGGTTTTGTACGTAAGCTACAATGCTGCTTTGAAGCTATTGTACTGGTATGACGAGGAGTGTTGGGTGTTGAAGGAAGTTCTTGGATGATGCTGAAGTGCAAAAAAAAAATTATGTAACATTAGACCAAGAATATTTTTTTTAACATTAATGAATGGAGACCCTTCTCAACTTTCTCTTGCCTGTCTTCAGAGTGGACTCTATGGTAGATAGTTGCCTTCATCTCCTTACCCCATTTTCTGAGCATGCTTGGAGAGTTTTCCATGCTTGGTAGTTTTCTGGCTCATGTCTATGGGAATTTCAAAAGTTATCTTACTAAAAGCAAAAAAATCCTTTTGTGCATTATGGGTTTTAATATTTTTCTCTGGCACCTTCCCAAAACAGTAGACTTCAAGGACACATCAGGCACTTTCTGCTTACAGAAATATATTTCACTTTTTTAAGTCAGACATTGTTTTCTTAGGTTTATATTGCTCAGTGAATTGCTGTGAAATGCAAAATGTATTATTTGATAATTAAGATATTTCAAGTTTATGAGAGAGGTTGAAATCAATAAAATATTCTTATTTCAGTGGAAATAAGCTACATGTCTGTTAGCACAGAATCCTGTAATTTATAGAGGAAGAGAAGTAAAACTAATAGGTGCATGCCATTTCCTTTGGGATTGTTCTCTTCTGGATGGTATGTTTAGTAACAGGTTTTTCTTTTTTTTTCTCAAGCTAATTTAAATGTCCCAAGAGATGGACCTATTGTTATTCATATGCCATTAACAACAACAAAAAAAATCTCTTCAGTGGAATCATTTAATATTACAACTGTGATTTCCAACATGACAGCATCTCAAATGCAGAATAGCCTAACACCTCTTAGTACTGAGATTCATGGGACAGCTGAGCATCTCTGGCCAAAGGGCAGCAATTAAGGGAACTTAATAGCAGGGTTGAGGAAAAAGCATATAAAGAATTTCTTAGTGCTCCAGGGTAACGTAATTTGAATGAACAATGAAAGAGAAATAGAAAAAAAGATTTTCTTCTTGCAACCATAGTATTCTTGTCATACATTTTATATAAATGTCACCTGACAGAAATAAAGAAACTTTTACTTTGAAGAGAAAAATACTTCTAGTTGTATAATTTGTCAATAGTCATGTTAGCAGTTATCATGGCTAGATCTTTTCAACTGATAAATATTCTTCTGTTTCTAGTTTTCATTTCCCCCTAGTGACATTTTTTAAACCAATATCTTGCAAATGTCAGTTTTGTTAATTTTACATCTTGGAAAGGTGAAAGGTTAAAGAGTAATATATTGGGATGCAGAAACATAATACAAATAAATTGAAATTTAATGAGACTTTGAGTGCTTTTAAGACTACTTGTTCGTGTGTGGGTTATGTGACGTTCTTTATTGCACTGCAGAATTTATGCCCACAAAACTCTTCCTGTTATATAATTTCCTGGGTCTGATTATTTTAATAAGGAAATACGTCTGTAAAAGCATGAAAACTGGCAATAAATTGAAATAGCATTTTAAAATTATGTTTAAAGCTGATGGAAAAATCATAAATAAGAAGTAAACTCATTTGAAAATGACTCTGGGGATAATAAAACTCATTATGGTGTGGTAGCTAGTAAGCACTGAGGAAAATCGTAGGTTTATTATCCCTACTAGAAGAGCAGTCTAAGTGCAAAAACTTCTACAGGGAAAGAATTTTTGGATTATTTGAGGGAATGGTGTTAATAGAATTAACTATAGTTGTATGTTGGTCACATGTAGTGGAACATGGCACGAAGTCAAACAAAAATTGTCTTTCCTTGATTAAGAATAAAACTTCTTCCTACATTTCTGATATCTTTCTTTTCTCGTGTGCCATGACCTTACCCACGGATTAAGGCTTCATAGGAGAACTGCACAGAGGTTGAACGTTAAAGTTCTTAAAGGTGAAGTAGGCAAACGTCCTTAGTAAAAAAAAAAAAAAAAAAAAAAAAATTTTTTTGNAAAAAATTTCTGTTGGTCTTTGACGCTAAAAATGGGGCAAGGATCAACTGGTGATCTCAGCGTAGCCATGTGAACTAACAAAGATTTGAAGATTTAACACAGCACAAAATATTTTTGAAAGTCCTTTGCCCGAAGTAGAACCCTGTGGAGAGATTTAAACTTCCAGGTCCCCTACTAGATGTTGCAAATACTGAAGGGCAGGGCTGACTAATGAGCGAAAAGAATTACCAATGCCAACTTAACATGATTGCTGGTTGGGTACAAGTATGACAGTATTTGCAGATATGTTTAAAACATACTACTTTGATTTCACACATCTAAAAATTTTTTAGACTAACTTCTCTTTTTAGTACTAGTGCCATAACTGAATTTAGGATGAAAGTCTGTAGTTCTGGGAGCTAAAGGGTTTTTAACTGTAATTTATTCTGTGGTTTTGTTTGTCACAGCTCTCTGGCATGTTGAGAAGGGAGTAAATCAGTGGAATGCTAAGAAACATCTTGGTTCCAGTGCAGGTGTTCTTGGTGTCTGAGGTTACGCATCAACCTGTTTTCCTATGTATTATTCCTGCAAATCACAGATGTACTTCACTGCTCCTACCTGAAAAAGCAGACTCTCTCCTTCCTGGTATTCCTGCGCTTAGAATAATCCTTTCAGCCAAACTGTCTTCTAAAATGCTACTGTACCCTTTCAAGCCTGTGTTACTTATGTCCTCAAATTGATGCTGCTGCTACTTAAGCAGCAGTTGGTGTGCCTTTCCAGACATAGGTCCCTCCCTTTCCTCCTTGCTTAATGAGCCCAAGACAGAGAAACCCAGCACAGCTCAGTCTGGTGCTTCCTATCAGCTTGTCTAATCGGTTCCCTGATTAGTAGTTATGAACAGTAGGTGACTGCAGTTATTTTCCTGGGTTTTTTTTGAATGTATATATTAATAGGAATACCAAAGCTTTACAGTATTTTTCTAGGGCTACAGCTTCAGTGATCCTACCAAGAATAATCTAACAATAGAAATAATTTGGAATCGAGGTTTTTCTGTTAATATTTTCAAGGGAGAATAGTACTCATATTTAAAATTATCAAAACATTTTCTTCCTCCTTTTGTCTCCTGAACCCATATGTCCGAAACATGACCAGGAAAAAAAATTTTTATACTGCAAAACCACTTTTTCTTCCTCTCCCTGTTTCATATTTAATTCTTGCATTAGGAAAGTTACCAACAAAAGGATGAAGAAATGTTCTTGGCTATTACTGTATGATGTAAATATTTCAAACATCAGAATGATCAGCATCCTGTGGGAAATAATCTTATCTCTCGTGATTGGATTAAAAGAAGAGCTTGGAAAAAAGGTTTATTGCTGACTAAATGTGAAGACTCATCTGACCTTTCTGCTGAAAATGTTATTTCAAATCAAATCAATCTATTAAAGAGTTATATTGTAGGTTATCAGCGTTTAAGAAATGCTACAGTATGCATGTGATATCTTCACACAGATCTCTCAGCTTATCTTTATTCTCCGTCTTCAAACCATCTGCTTCTTTCCTATGGTCATTGTTTTCCATATTAATTAGCACAGAATGTCTGCTGACTAAATAAGGATTTAAAGACTTAATTCCTATGTGCCTAACGGTTTGGGGGAGGTGGTGAGGGGGGAGAAAATAGGAAAAAAAAATAGTGATGCTGTTTAGAATTTGCAATCATTAGGATAGCACTGTGAGTGCACTTCTGGGTGTTTAGGCAGCTTGAATAATTAGAGCCTTTATATATAGCTGACTTGTCTCATTTGATTTATCTTCTTCATATGGGATTTTGCACTATTTTGGGTACTTTATTATCACTTTTGTCTCTCATATTCATAATACAGATAGAAGCACAGCGCAAAGATTTGAGGGAGAAGACAGCATCTGCTTACCATCAATTGATTTAGCAGTAAGTGGTATGTAAGCATATTTAGCCTTTCCCATCAAATATAAAAATTAATCTTTCTGAGACATTGGGACCTTATTTCTTCTTTTCAGATTTCAGCCTGTTATATTTCCAAGATTTACCAGCATTTCCCCATGGAGAAACCCTTTCTGTTGGTTCTTAGAATCATTTTTCTTGAAGGTATTTTGTTCCTCAGCAGAAATTCTGTGTGAAAATGAAGGGCAGTGTTTGGGCTGTATGAAAACTTTTCACCTTGTCTGTCATGTGAAAATTACACAGAATCACAGAATCCTAGGGGTTGGAAGGGACCTCGAAAGATCATCTAGTCCAACCCACCCTGCCAGAGCAGGGCCACCTAGAGTACATCAAATTATTGGCCATTTCTTTGCAGAAACCTCTCTTACTTGGAGAGAAGCTGTGATGTTGATTCTAACAACAGCTAACACATACTAATAGGCTATGTTACCCTTGAAGGTGCTGGTGCAGGATTGTGCTCTTGAAGTACTGGCGGTGGTTTCTTCAGGACGTGAATACCTTGCTGTAGCTCCGTTGCAGAGTCATAATTCTCTTTTCCTCTGTATTTGCTGAGATTTCTGTAAAATGGCAGACAGTCATTAGGCAGGAGATGCTCTGATGAACCAGTCTCACCTTTTCCTTCAGGTACATATAAAATATCCTAGAGGCTTCTTGCTCTCTGTTTCTTTATGTCTCTCTCAACTGCATTTCTCCCATGATGAGGTATTTGTGTGAAAGAAATGATCTCTGTGTTGGTGTGCTGGGGTTTGATCTTGCTATCCATTGTCTGATAGACCCCATTGAAGCAGGGTCTAGTTTGACTGTAGAAAAGTGCATACCAAGAAAATGCAAAATTAAGTTGTACCATGTAAACCTGGAAAAGTCTTTCTTCTGCATGATCATATTTACCCAGTAAAAAACCAACAGCTTAAAAGGCTAGTGTGGAGACTACACTAAATTCTATTTAATGAATTCTATAATTTCATGAATTCTAATCTTTGAGTGAGGAAGTACAACTCAGTTTTAACACATCTACTTTTATCATTCTATCCAATGCTTTTGTAAAGAGTATTTTAGTATATGGACAGTTAAGTTGTATCCAAAATGGAATTGAAAGCATATATAGTTAACTATTAAAAGAAAGTTTCAGGCTACTTCTGTTGATATCTAATAGGTGCGGCAAATACCTTGCATATCAATATAAAAGTGTATATTTAGTCCCTGCAAGCATTCTTCTAATCTTGGAAAAAAACCTGTCATTTGAAATATTATAATTAAAAAAAATGTGCTTTGATTTCAAGAGCATGTATCTGCTAAATGTTTCCCTTGAAAGCCCAGGTTCTTCCATTCACTTAAAATAGCTAGTTCTCAGTGACGAAGCAATCATCATGATTGTAATTAAATATTTATCACACTGTTCTCTTTTGTCATTTGGTTGTTACAAGGCAGGCAAAGATATACTTTAAAGGCTGAGTAGTAAGCTATATTATGATAGTATATCAGGCAAATGAGTGTTTGATGGGCTGTGTTAATGCGAGCTAAAAATAAGATCCCATCTGTTCACCTTTCAAACGGCATTAAGACACTGCATATGGGTTGCGGAATAATTTAATGAAACGCAAATGAAAATATGTTGATTTCCATCTTGCTGAAACAAGTGAAACAGGCAACATGTTAGTGAAGATGTTTTTAACGAGCAAGGAATTGTGTGCTTATGGCATTTCTGGAATATAGTAGCACTGCATTCACTTAAAAGCATAAATGAGAAGATATAGAACAGAGACAATCACTGAAGACACTCTCTCCTATAATCATGTAAACCTAAAGTCTTGATTACTGGTGCTAAGAGTTTGAATTATTTGCACAATTAAGGATGCGCACCATTAACATCGGTCCTGCAGAATGCATTGTGTATCAGGATCTTCAGAAAGGTTACTTTCCAATGCTCATTTTATGTCATAATTAAATGAGCTGTCATAATTTATTGGTAGACTATAGAGAAACTTTAGACCCACATGCTGATTTACCCCAGCTAATGATCTGTTCCATAAAAGTGAGCTATTTCAATGTATGATGTATGCTCTGTATCACTGCTAGGTGCTGTACAAGGAGCAGATGATCAAGGGAGGCACCACTGCCTGAGCTCTTGCTGATGGTGGTATAAGTTGAAGTCACTGGAGCGATAGGTTTTGTCTGCTCAGGATTTTTCAGTGCACTGCTTATTTGAATACTTCTAGTATTAATGATTTTTTCGCTTTTTCAGGTAATTGTATCCTTGATATTGAAGTAGTTATGTTCATCTTGCTATTGTGCTACAGGCCCTTGAATCATAGAACCACAGAATCATTAAGGTTGGAAAAGACCTCTAAGATCAAGTCCAACAGTCTACCCAACATTAGCATGGCCACTAAACCATGTCCTGAAGTGAAGATAGTCTGTCACTTTTACCAAGCTTTTCTTATTGCTTCTCCTTTATCTTCAGCTGAAGATTAGATATTTCTAGTGAGTTCAAATCACAGGTCTTCTTCTTTTACTGGTTTTCTAAACAAAATTAAAGACACTGTCTAATCTGTTAACTGCAGTTGAAGGGTATGATGTGAAATAGCTGTGTGACCTAATCCTGAAAGTAGAATTTAATTTACTGTGTGTGGCTCTCTTGCAGATCAGGAAACACTCAGCAAGTCAGGCCAGGTATAAAGAGTTCATCTAGTTACCAAAAAGAGATAAAGGAAAGTACGAAATGTCAAGGGGAGAAGATCTTGGGAAAGAAAACAACTTCTTGTGGGTAATATTTGTCTTATGGTTCAGGCTACAGGGGCACATCTTTCTCCATCTAGCTCCACACTAGAAAAAAATTCTGTGACTTTTCTTGGAAGAAAATCTGGATGTGAGTTCAGCAGGGTCCCAGGAGAACACATACTGTGGGCTGTATGACTTCATGCACTCTTTCTTGACTTCAACTTAGTGGCTGTTGTCAATAAGAGTATTTTAAGATAAAGGTACACTGAACATGCAAGTCAGAAGTGGTGGGTGTGTGCATGTATATATGTGTGTGTGTGTATATATAAATCATATATTTGCTTTGGTTAAACAGATTGGATTCCCAAATAGCTGAGATGTGTTATAGAGCTCTGAAAATGAAAGCCACTTGCAAAAGCTTTATGTTAGAGAGGGGGGAAAACTGTCTGACTTGTCTTCCTTTCCACATCCCCAGAATCTCTGACGATGGTTGACAGGAAATTTTGAGCAATTACATTCTGTCAGTCTTCAGTAGAAATGTGTTTTCATTTTTCTTATATTTATTTGTTTTAAAAAACTTATTCAGATATTATTTTTAAATGTGTGGCAGTACATAAAAATATTATGGAAAGCACATCCCTTTTTCCTTCCCTCCCTCTCCCCAGTTTCTTATTCAAAAGACATGTTTCAAAATCCAATTATTTTCTTGGAAAATTTTGAAGAGAAGAAAAGCTTTGAATTTATGTGAAAAATATTAATGCTTTATCCTTTGACCTCTGTTCATCTATAGTTCTATAAAAGCTTTGTGAAGAAAGATCTCTCAATAAATAATCAATTTGTTCTTCAGTCAACCCCGTTAAATCATAGTAGTTTGTTTTGCTGTGTACTTGCTATGCCCAAGACAGATACCACGTGCATAAGTAGGTAATTTAAATACATTACTAATGTCTATCTTCTGCTCTTCAAAAGGTCATAAACATAATCAAAGCACATTAGCTAAAATCCTAAATTTTATAACATGATTAGATAGAAATTAAGAGCATTTATTTAGTTACCACGTGTGCACAGATATGAAATGACAGTCAGAGCCTCTTCATCTGAAATCAGTATGTGGTTTGCTTTGGTTTCTTTCTTGTTTCTTTGGGGTTTTATTGTTGTTTTATGGTTTGGGTTTTTTTTTTCCCCCTTTGGTTCCTTTTTGCTTTGGCTTCTTACGTTAGTTCAATATGATATTTGTGCTTTCCTGATTAATGTGGTAGTTTTCAATTATCATAAAATCATAGATTGTATTGGCAGGCACCTCTAAAGGTCACCTAGTCCAACCCTCCTGAAGTAAGCAGGGACATCCTCAACTAGAGCAGATTGCTCAGAGCCCTGTCAAGCCTGACCTTGAATGTCACCAGGGATGGGGCCTCCATTGCCTCCCTGGGAAACCTGGGTCAGCGTTCCATCATTATCTGTGGTTACCTACTGCTTAGAATACATTTTGGGTTAGACTTTTTGATTTCTTTTCATATGAAAAACAAGAAGTAAAGGCCAATAAAAACATTACTGAAATTTTCCAGAAAGTATGTCTACACAAGAACTTGAGAACCATTTCTCACCTCATATTCACTGTGGTATCTTTCCATAGTGGAGCTTCAAGAAAACCAGCTGAAGCATTTGAACATGACACAGTAACCATTAGCAATGCAAGCAACTTTAATCAAACATCTTGTGGTTTTACAGAGAAATGTAGTCAGGTTCTTGAGTCTCAAGTTATTGTTACACATTGTTAGATGTTTAGTACTCATTAAAGACTTTCAGATGCCAGTGCAGATTTTCACCAGAAAAGGCTGAGCATTTCAGGTTTTGAAAGTCAGTCTGACAAGATTTATTATATGTGCAAGTAAGTCTCCTGCAGCTGGAAGTATTGCACTGATGCTTGAATGGTGGAAGGGAAAAAGAGCCCCTGAGAGGTTTGCTTCTTGTGGTCTCTTCTGGTAGTGCCAGTATGGTTTCTGTTTACAAAACATTTTGTTTGCCATGATTCAGCACTTTTTTTGCTCCCCTATACAAACCACTATACCTCTACTAGCCTTGGAATCTACTGCCTTATTTTTCTTATAGTTTTAAAGTAGGCAGGGCAAGGCAGTCCAAAGGTGCTGATGTTATCAACAGATACTAATGGTGGTATTCTCCTGTAGTGACCAATGTAATGCACAAGTTAGTGTATGTGCTATTTCACAGTTGCTCTGCATACTAAGTTTTAGTTCACTTCATGTTTGGTTTTTTCCCCTAGGAAAAAAGCCCATCTTTCCTCTTCAGTTTCCTTTCCTTTTTGCTTTTCCAACACTAACATGCTAAGAAAACTTGATGAATGAGGTTTATTCAGCATTGCTATTCCTTTTTCCCATTGTTCTGATGAGGTACAGTACTATATTAAATACACCTACTGTTCCAAGCACTTATTAGGGTTTTTGAAATTGGAAAGGTTTTTAATTTTTCACATAGAAGTTGAGTGAAGGACATTACTTGAAAGTTTGCTCTTCTCTGAAGATATATCCAGGAAGAATATTTATTTTTCTTATACTGTTTCGTTCTCCTTTTCCCTTCTCTTCACAACCTTAAAGTTAGAAAGGTAATTCTCTCAATTATTTTTTTTCATATCTGGGACAATTTCTTTTTCATTGTAGTTTTTTGATATTGCTTGTTCTCATCTGTGTTTCTTCACCCCTTAAGGGCTGTATGTGAAGCTTTCCTTGCCAGTACTGATGCTTGTTAATGCAGTGGACTGAATATATGCATAATAAAATAAATGTTAATAGGTGTGTTAGAGTCTCAGAGGTCTTGCTGCTGTCAGGCTATTCCCTCTCCGTCGTGCTGCATGCACCCAGTCTGCAGTGGTACTTGGTTTCCTTCCCCTGAAACAAACAGGTGGCCAAATCACGATAAAAACACATACAGAACTTCCCATAGATAAATATTTGTTCAGTTCTTTCCTAAGCCATCCATCTACATGGCTAAAAATTAGCTGAAAATAGTGGATAAGTTGTTCTTGAAATGGAACCATCTCTATTTATTTGTACTTCCTTTAACAGTTTTCCCATTCACATACTGAAGCCAGTGATAGATATTTCCCTTCACTCAACATTTACTGAGAGCTTTAGCCTATTAATTGCAGTGATCATTCATTAATATCTGAGTAACGTGATAGAAGCTGGCACTTTATTTCCTGTCCTGACAACACTTATCACCCCAGGAGCCACTTTTTCAGGACATACAATGCGCTGTCATTGCAGTTGGTTGCTGCACTACAATGGATCATGAAATGGGACATATGGGAAGATTTTTAATTGTGTAGCTTGTACTATAGTGCTAAACAATTTAGTTTAAAGGCAGCTCCATTTTTAATGTGAAACCTTCAACAGAAGAATCTGCAATCTACATACTAAAGACCTGGATTAAGGAAATCAGCAGCTATTGAAGGAAATACCAAAAGCTCTTTCAAAATTGCCAGCAGATCTTGATACTGTGTTATAACCTTAATCAGCAAATATAAGATTTAGAGAAAACTAATTCAGGAATATTGAGGAATAACAAGAAATGTGGAAAAAAAATGTCTCTAGGAGTGTCCCAAGGCACAAATAAATAAACAAACTTGACAATAGAATTGCAAAACGTGAGCTATTGGTTTAACTGACTGTTCTTCCCATAGAGCTTCACAAATCCTCTGTGCTTTGATACTAAGGTAGTGCAGGTGCACATCCTATGTGAACTTACATCTAGGGGAATTTTATTCTTTGAATGTAAGCGTGATGACTAAGTGCTGCAATGTGTAATATTGTAATTTGTTTTTCTCACAGCATCTGCCTTAGCAAGTGTACTGTTTGGAATACACATGCTAAATCAAACACTTGGGAAACCTTGTTTTTCTCTGAATGGGTCCTTTTCTGTTTTTTTTTACACATCATCTAGCCAATAATGTAGAGGCTTTATAGAATGTATACATTAACTTACTGAAAAATGTGCATGCAAATGTTAATCCCATTCATCTTCTAGAAGGTAATTAATATCTGTGTTCCTCTGGTACCAGGTAGCCTACTGGGATATAGAAGTAATTAATACCTTGGAAACCTTGTTGCATGGAATCTCATGTTTATTTCATTTAGGGTAAAGCATTTCTATTTGAGGTAAAAAACAACAACAACAACAATAAAAACAAACAAAACAAACAAAAAAAACCCCACAATGAAACAAGCCCCCAGACAAGCAAAAAAATACCAAAACAAACCCCCCCCAAAGCCCCCAAAACAAACTAACCGAACAAAACAAAAACAAACTAACCAAACAGGCCAAAACTAAAACAGAGAAAAAAACAAACCACACACACACAAAAGAACAAACAACAATCCAAACAGGCTAAGATTTGTGTTTCCTGGAGATAATTCAGGAGGTGCTTTAATGGAATCTGCTTGCATTTCTTCCCGAGCAGAATGTGAAATGGCAAAGATTTTAGACAACAATATCTATGTTATGATTTGTGACTTTAGTGCAGGATTCTGCATTTCCTTCTTAATTCCTCAAAATGTTTCTTGGGCAGTGTGCTCTCAAAAGATCTGGGCTTCTCCAAGTGCTGAAGCTACATACTAGAGAATACTATTAAATATTCTCATTCTTCATGGAGCTATGTTCATAAAGAGGGGATTTGTTCCATTTTTAAGTCACAAGAAGGAGTAAATAGTCTAGGTAACAGTATTTCAGCCCATGCATTCTCCTGTATGAGTCTCTTTGCTCCTGCCTTCTACTACCATTTGTGATTCAGCTGCTAATACAATTCTGAGAAGAAAAAATGTTATGTACCCCAGTTGTCTGGTATGGAAGAAAAAGTGAGTAAATTGTCCTGGTTTGTGTGCATGAAAAAGGAGGAAAAATCTTTACCAACAAGCAAGAAATATATAAATTCTACTCGAGAATAATAATATTAATGTACACCTCTGTCTGAAAGGTCACATAGAGCTCTCTTTCATCGGATATGCTTTATGACTACACCACAGTTTCTGGTGTAGGAGGGTACATTGTGGTTGGAGATGCACAGCTGCTCAGCTGCTCCTTGCCCCCCTAAACAAATCTGCCTTCAGTAAGATCCAAGGAGCATGCCCTAGGCAATGTATAGTCAGCTGTTATGTTTCAATGTAGCTTAAAGCTCTCTAAGTATAATCCATACTTCCATTTTAAATGAGAGAGGAATAGTAAGGGAACTATTTGGGGCACTTTAAGCCCAGTTGTAAAATTGCCAAATTAATGTTGTATCTGACATATTACTTGTTAAGTATCTGCTCTATTCTGTCAACAAACTAAATTCCATTCTAATGCAAATGAAAACCAGTTAGCCAAACGCCAGAATCCTTTTGTCTCTTTTTCCTTGTGACTCTCTTATACCACGTTCTTACAGGCTTAATAAAGGATTTGGTTTCAGGGAATGTTACTGTTGTAAAATAAGAACCTTTATTCATCTACAACTTGAAATCATCCTGTAGGCTAAGAGTCATTTGGATAGATAAACCTGAATCATACCGGAGTATGTGAGGTGTTCCCTGTGATCAGCAGTCCTTCCCTGCAAACCTTTTTATGACCTTAGTCTTCAAAAATTAGTTTTAAAAAATAAATGAGGAAGGAGAAATTTTTCCTAAAGACACATCTGCTGAAAAGGTGCTGAAGTTGCCCAAATTAGCAGCACATAAAATGTCTGTGAGCATCTCTGATGGGAAAGATGCATCTCATGTGGGTCATGTTTACCAGGGTTTGGTAATCTGTCTGGGGCAGGTTGGGTTAGTGTGTGCACTGATGATCCTGCTCAGACTTCCTCCTTATTGGTGGGAATATTTTGACTTACTCCTTCTTTGAGACACTTTAATTCTTTGTCCTAGTGGGATCTCTTCTTTATCCCTTCTCTGATGTTTGTTCATAGGTAAACACATATTGTCTATAAGTACTATTTTCTGTCCTATGAACTTTCACAAAAACAGATGTTGTGAATCCTACTATAGTGTAAATGCAGGTACAGTGTAAAGTTTAATATTTCAAAAAATGTATAGATGAAGAATATATTTTAGTGTGTAAAATTATTTGCAGTACCATGGAACTCAAAATTTCTAGTGAATTTATGCTTAAAGGGTAGCTTTGGAGATTATTGACAAATATAAGCATTGAAGTAATAGTCTTATACAGCTTCAACAAAGAAGTTTACTATTTTGCAAGTGACTTCTTAGCAAAAAAAAAAAAAAAATTGATATTTTAAGCTTAGTTTTTTTAAGACTATTGAGATATTGAGGCCAGTAGATAAAACAATGAAAACTCTGAATGAATTGTCCTTCCAGGGTTGTTTCAGAGCCCTTGTCTTCAGGGCTGTGCCTGGGGCCTGCAGTCTGAATGGGGACCTGGGGAGAGAGGAAGTGAAGGGAAGAAAATGTGAGTCTAGTTCTTGTTTGAACCTCAGTCAGGATCTAGTATCTTGGAACAGCAAAGACAGACAGCTATAATTTTCATGTACTTTTTAAACATAAATGTAGTATTCTCATTTACAGGGAAAAAAGACTAGGTCATATGAAGAAATAAGATCCCCAAATGGTTTTTCAAGCCATCATATTTAAATAGGTGATCTTAACTTCAGGACTTTATGTATTTTCTTTTATCCTGTTAAGGATGGGGGAAAGGCATAGAACTTTTCTAATCAGATGAGAATTACAGATGACCTAAAAATATTGGTTGTGTCTTTTGTCAGGTGTCTGATCCAAGCTTCTTTCCATATCTGTCCTCAAAATTATCTTTGCCTGCCCTGCATAAAATAAACATTTTAAAATGTCTCCTAAACCATGTTCTTTCACCAAAAACAAGGCTTGATGTTTCTAGTAATATGCAGGTCTTCCTTTTTCTCAGAGGTTCAAGTGAAATATAAGTGTTCTCAGCATACTGCTATTCAATGTAGTCTCAGAACTGCAGGGTGGAAAAAGAAGAAAGGTGAAAAAAAAAGTAGAGAAATATTTAGTATGAAAATATGAGTTATTTAGAAAAAAGATGTGGGTAATGACCTCTGGCAGGTGCTGTTCTGTGCTCTTACAGTGACCAGTATAAAAGTTATCCTGAGCTCCAAGGCCTAAACACTGCAAAATTAATGTCTGAATTAAGAATGTTTTTCTCATAATCCACAATGATGTCAGATGCCTGGTTTATTTGTAAAATACTCTGAACAAAACGACAAAAAAAAACCTCAAAGAAACAGCCAACCAACAAGCCCTTAGCAGTAGAACAAAACACTGCACAATTTGGACTCCCAGAAAAAATTGTCTCAAGGGTCTTGCAGAAAATCTATGAAATGCAATATATAAAAATAAGTTATTGATGCTCATTCTGATTCTAATTATAAAAACACTTTTAGAATGAGCTGAAAATTATATTTAAAAAACTACACAAAACCTGGACATATGGAATTCTATATGAGACTATACCTGCAAATATATAACACTCAGAGGCTGAGAAAAACCTTTAAATAAATTCTGTGCATGTAAATTTAGTCAGAAGACTGTAATATGTAAGATGCCAAATAATGGAAAGAATTACCCGCTGTAAAGTTAAAGATGTAAAGAATCACCTATTGTAAGCAAAGCAAAATGGATGTGCCAGAGTCCTAAGAATAGCAATGGCTGTAAGGTCAGAATGTAATAAATACTTAGGAAGGTTTTCTCCTGAAATAACATAATTTCTGCCAAAAACAACCTCATCTCAGAATGCCCATGTGGTATCCTGAAACAGGTTTTGGTTTTTATTGGTTTTTTTTTAGTGATACCTCCTTGTTTTTAACAACTGAATTAAGTGCACTGTGTATTGGAAGAGCTTTGAATACATTTAGACTGAATAAAAAGGAGGATAAAAGATTTATTATTCTTTTTTTCTTTGACAAACCTGTGGTAAATGTATGAATGTATAAAAAACCCCCAAGAGCTAATTTAGATTTCAAAGATAAACATCTAAAAGTCCTAAGATGTCCACAAGACGAAATGTAAATGAAGTGGTTATATGGTGATTAACCTATTTAATTTTTATCCCTTAAGGATTTTATAAGAACAGCTTTAGAAACACTAAAGAGGGTGCTTGTTCCTGCCTCAGTGACCATTAAAAATATATTCAGATGTGGAATGTAGATTTAAGATTGGAAAAAAACATAGATTCAACTGGTATATATTCAGGATGTGATTATTTTTCAAGGATGGATCTAACTGAAAGTGAAATGATGTGCACAGTCAGCAGAAGATTTTGAGAGTTTCATGTGGAGTGAGAAACAGGAGGTGAGAGGCAGGATTCAATCTTCTGTGCTATGAGATGTTATAACTGGTCAGCTCATGGGATGCTGGCACATCAAAAATGCTTTGCAAAGTTTCTAACTGTCTGAGGCTCATATTTAGGGCTAGTTAGCAATTCAGGGCTAGCACAAGCAACAGCCATGCTCTGAAGACCCTTGTCTGTACCTGCTGTGAACACTGTCCCACAGGGATGCTTGACCTATTTTAATTGCTTACTCCTCAAAGTATGACTTTGACATCTGCCATTATCAAGCCATATTTGTAAGACTTGTTGTAAGATTTCAAACCTAGAGTCCTTTGCAGGAAATTCTTTCTCTAAATTATCTTAGGGAATTGATTTTTCAAGGAACTTTTTTTTGATCTGTCCACTCAAAAATTCAGCTTTGCATATTCTGTGTATAGAAGGATCTGGACAATTGCAACTGAGCAGAGTTGGATGGATGTAGACCAAGAAAATTCATAACTCAGAAGAGTGAAAGGAAAAAAAAGTATCCGTATTTTTTCTTACAGAATTG
>VWZY01008408.1:94792-106929 GCA_013399075.1 Chloroceryle aenea
TTCAACTTTATTCCAAAAGTAAAAAAAAAAAAAAGCTACAGAAAATAAAAAGTTAGAATATATTTTATAAAAGACAAATTAATCTTGCTGCCCTTGCCCTCTTTGTAGTTGTACATATTTTGTTTGCCCAAAGCCACCGGTCCCGTACAAGACAACAGAAGCTTTTCCAGTCAAGTGGTCAAACCCTTTCCATATTACTCCCACAATCAGTCATATACTCAAACTGCTGAGTAGTTCGATATGACCTGAAGTAACTCACTTGATTAAAGAAAAATGATCAGGTTAACCTAGATATTCACAGTAAATTTTGAAGCAGTTGCAAATACATCAGTTGAACATAAGACAATAGGAATTTTTAATCATTTCCTCAGCTTTACATGTCAAATGAGGGCTGCAATGCACATTAAGTGCTTATTGTCAACTCTCCTGAAAAAAATAAAAAAAAAAGATTTTATTTATTGGATAAAAAGAGACTTGTTTCCCGTAAATGTTGTATAATCCCCTCAAACTACTGACAGCCTCCAGATTGATATGAAGGATATTACTTAGGATTTCTATTAACTTAAAGAGGGGCTAAGGGAGTGAGGAACAAAAAGATAAAAGTGAAAAATAACCCCAAACATTGACCAACTCTGTCTCCTTCTGAATTATCTTCTCATTTGAGATCCAAAGCCCATATCAAACACTTAATACTCTTAAGAATAGCTGAAGCAGTCGGCAGGCAAGTGAGAGCAGCTACACTGTCATACATCTCTAATTACACGTTTAATTTGGTAAATATGTAAATAGCAGGAGCTCCAAGTATTGATTACAATCAGTGGGAATTGGCTGTTTTCTTGAGATGGAATGAGATGCTTTGCTATACACCTCTATCATGCACTGGAGAGCATTAGACTGTGATACCTGAGCTTCATACAGAGCTTAGTGATATGTTTCACTTAAAAAAAAATAAATCTTTTATATGTTACTTTAAGCATCCAAACACAGAATTTGGAATTAATAAAAGTCAAACTCCACCTTTTATGTATGTAAAAGATTAAATTTGCAGTTACTTAAAGTCTATAAAATATGCAGAAATGGCGGAGTTTTGAATAAAGATTAAAAAAAAAAAAAAAGCTTATGCCGGTAGGTGCTTCAAATTGTTCAGGGTTTGATTTTTCTGTTGGGAAAATTGCCTTTTCGAAATTTGTTTCTACTGAAAAAAAATAATCCAGAGCTGAACCTTCAATTTTTAGAAAAGCCAAAGAACAGATTATATTAGCTAAGAGATGGGAAAATAAATTTTCACTTCCAAGGGAAAGAAACAGATTGTGTTTCTTAATGACTTTGCATTTGTTCAAGTAATTTTGTAGTAATTTCAGAATGGATATGAATTATATCAACATTTATTATTATTACTAATATCTGGACTATAATAATTAAAATAGAAGTATAAAATTGCTTGCAATCAGTTGATACTAGGTGGAAATGGAGTATATGCACACACACCCAAAATAAGACTGTATCCAAACATTCTGGCCAAAATCCTCTATCCTCACTAATTTCCTGTTGTTTTCCTTTCGACAAAGCAGGCTGAAGAGAGATGCTGATTTAATTTGGTAAGGAATACATTGTCTGTGTGATGCCTTGTTTTCTGCTTGCTCATGTCTTGCCAACAATTATCTTATCAAGAGGAAATGTAGGCAACAGAGAAGCAGTTAGAAAATTTCCGATAGAGGTAAACATTTTACTGCCAAAACCAATAATCTAGAAACAATCCAATGTTATTATATAAAGAACTTACCTTCTTGTTTTGCCATAGGACAAATACTACCTTTACAGTTGACATTTTTCTGCACACAAATGTAGAGTATGGCACAAAACAGATTTAGATCTGAAATTAAGATTAATTAAACATGGTTTAAAGCTGGATCTGTGTGTTCTTGGCTAGTGCTATTTGTTGAAAAGGATATAGCTGAAATGCTCCTGCCTTCAGAAGTGTTCTCATGGGACCTGGGACATTGGGACTTTGTAGCTGGGACATCACCCACTGCTGGCTTCTGTGTCAATGTGGCATTGGCATTTTCTGTTAAGAAGGAGCAATCTCTTTTTAAACTTCTATTGATTAGTATAATGAACTTGAAACTCTCAGTAATTGTCCTCTGTTTGGTTTAGCTTTGAAGGTTTCTGTTCCTTGCTCATATCAAAGAAAACTCTAGTGTGCAAAAGATCTGTTTCTTTCCAAAAATAGTAGTTGAAAATATTGCATCTCCCTTCAATTATTGTCTTATTTATATCCTTAAAACATCTGGGGTAAAATGCTCCTAGTACTTTTTGTGTGTTTGTGTGGCTACTTTTAAACTCTGCACAGTAAGTAACTGGGCATTTGTTTAAAGTCCAGGAAATATAGATATACACACACCTCATATATGGAATTCATATACATATAGAACAATGCGAAGCCTAAAAATCCATTTAGACATCTGATTTCCTGATGCAGCGACATATCTGACTTGGCACCACTTCTACCTTTTGGACAAGATTAGGGCTAAAAAGAGATCCTCTTGTTATAGATATAGCTTGAAATGTTACAGAGCCATAAAAGCGGGAGCAAGGAGAAGGGTAGGTGGTTTGTGGTGGGGTGGAAGATTTGATTTTCTGTTGGCTTTATAGCTGCAGCATAACGTTGGATGGCAGCTGGTGCCAGGCTTTCTAAAAAGATGTACATCAGCTCTTAGGCAATATGTTAGCTTGTTTGGGATAGAATTTTGGCTCGAAGGTGTCTTTTGTACTTGGATGCAGTAAATGTAAGGATTCAGGCTAAAAGGCAGAATAAAATTGAGTTTACCACTTGGATTTTTCTTTCAGGAGGACTTGGAAGCCAGTTATGCATTTAATAACGCAGGAACACATGATGGCTGAAACATAATTTTCTTTCTTTACTTTTGTAGTTCTTTTTTCAAGGTTACAATATCATTCTTTGGAGCAAGTTTATTCATTTGTTTGTTTTTTTTTACATTTACTTTAACAGGTAATATTGAAAGTATGGTAATATTGCTCACCTTAAATTTGAGATGGGAATGAGGCAGAATACTGGTGCTTAGTTATAGAGGGAAAGAATTTTGTTAGAAAGTTAATACCTGTAATGTGTACAAATAAAAACAAAAAAACCTTACACCTTTTAAAGGAGACATGAACAGGTTCATAATTGAAATACTTTACAAAGCTGTGATTTTGCTGAGTTATCATGGCATCAGTTCTCTTGGGTTATCTAGTTATGAGACTGCTGTACAAAGTATTTTTTAACTGTGCTCATATACCTGTTGTATTGGCTTTTGGTAGTAATTCTGGAACATTATTTTCTCTTTTGCGTAATGGGAGTTCTAGAATAAAATTACAGAGTACTTATACCAGGTCTATGAAGAAAATATAGGCCCTTTTTTCAGAAGAGGAGCTGAATTGTAACCTCCAGTTCCAATTATACTAAATCACTTCTGAATGTGTGACGAGGATGTCGCACACTAATATAATAACACTTTTGATGAATAACTTCTGATAGTTGCCTATTTACTGGGGCCATAACTCCCTTCCTGTTCTGTAATTTTTGATATCTAACGAAATGTGACCTTGTCCCACAGTTCTGAACTCCACATTGTGGCTGTAACGAAAATGCATGAATATCAACTATTTGTTAAAATTAATCTGAAAATAATTGTAACTAATGAATGATTCTAAGAAAATCATGATGGTCCTCGAATCAACAAAGAAGAAACACGTTGCTACTAAACTATTTTACTTTGAGCTTCTCCACCTAGGTTCACAAAAGTTTGGAAATGCTTTCTGGCACCTCATTGCCATGGTGATCAACTCTGTGCATGATCTAATAGCATGAGTCAGTGCAAAACAGAAACTCAACCATATTTCCAGCCACTGTATTTGTTTACATTTATATATGACTGTGAAGAAAATGTTTTGTTGTCATTATTAGCCACGAATGATGTGTAGCAGCCACCACCATAGGAAGATGTAAGGGTGGGTAGACAAACACTGGAGGAAGAAAATGTTGAGGTAAATATAATCTTTAGTTGTTACTCTAAATTCTGAAAATGCAGGGTGAGGCAATGGTTGGAGTGTCTGCTGCCAGAACAAAGATGCTGAAGGCTTTATGTTGTGTAGTATAGAAGTCTTCCTGGTAGTGTTAATGCCAAGGATGTTATTGCATTGTGGCAAAAAATCACAAGGCTCTGAATTTAAGTATCAAAAATTCAAGCTAATTTTATGGTAGATCTTTATTTTGATTTGCATGGAGCAATCTTTGTCTAAAATGTGGCTTGTGCTTTAACTTTTATCTTTTGTTGTTCTTATTTTTTTCCCTGTTTGAGTCATAATTTCAAAGACTTGAATGAAAATATTTTGAAATACGTAATAGAGGCTCTGTCTGGTATTTATAGCAAAGAAAGGAAAGGTTAGTTTAAGGGTGCAGCATTCCTGTCTAGTCTGGGTTGGTTTGTGTTTTCAGTCTCCCACATTTCTGAGATGTCAGGTGGTTAAATAAATATTCTGTTCTCCAGTTCGATTAAAGCTTAATTTTTTCCTTCACACACTCTTCATGAATTGTTGCAGAGAGTGGGAATTGGCTGAATCAAGCTAAGGGGCAACAGAAAACACTATGTGGTTCATTTGCCTGGAAAGCCTTAAACCTTAAGGGGAAGTGTGGCTGTGAGACCTGGGTAAAGCCACCTCCGGTACAATCTTCAGTGTCCATTGGCCTTCAGGCAGCTGTGGCACTGCCTGCTGTTACATCATCTTACTTCCTTCAAAGATATTAGGACTTGTCATCTTACAAGGAACGTTTCTGGTCTGTTTTGTTAAATAACCCTTGTTTTATTGTGCTGAAACTCCTGATATTTTCATTTGCCTTTTTCATTAGCTTGAAACCTCAGTATTAGCATTTGCTTAAAACAAAATCTTCACTACCTAAATCATCCTTATATTGAAGGGAAAACTTTGCTGATGGGATATTTAAATGGATGAATATGAGTTTACTTGCAGTTCTATCTCTTGGAGGTTCTTTCCTGTCTTTTTTTGCACCTTTAAAAGTATTAAATGAGCCAAATTGCATTATATTAGTTTACACTTTGAAACTTTTTTTTTTCAATACAGGGTTTCCTGAAAGGTATGCTGCTGAGCAGCAGATGGAAAAACTTTGAGAACAAAATCATAATAATGCATCCCAACTTTTGTCTATCATATTAGACCGTCTTGGACAAATGGCGATTGTGTCAATTTTCTTCCCCTGTCTCCTTTTTGTATTTGTAAAGGCACAGGCTGTTTCATGAGCTTACTTGACAGCTTCTTTTGGAGGGACATCCAACTCTCTTTCTAGACTGTAGCTCCCAGAACATTCAACACTTGAACTTTTGGATGTTTTTATTTGGATTATTTCTTTCTGGATTTCCCCACTGGCGAATGTATAGTGTTGTGTAAAATTGATGGCAATGCCCAAAACGTAACATAAAGAAAAAAGAAAAAGCTATGAAACTAATGTGAGCTGATCCAGGCTGCCAAGGAAATGACAAAGGAGTAAAAATTGGAATAATTTTTTCTGACAAAAAATAAAAGACAAATAAAAGGTAGAGGGCTGTGCACTAACTCTTTGCACTCTCTCTGGATTTGCTTTGTTATCATGCTGGTAGTGAGAGCTCCCTTGGCAGCATTTATGAAGGATATTTTTTGTGAAAAGCCAGTTTAAGAAATGAAACAGTGGGTAAAGTGGAATTACCATGAATTATTTTCTTCTCTCTCCCTGACTGGATTCTGTTTCTCTGTCTGGAAGTATTGCCAGTTGCACAGCAGGGCAAGCAATGACAGTTTGAAAATGTTGATCTCTTTTTCTGTTGAGATTTATGTTAAATGTGATGGTTTAGAGGACTCTAGTCAGGGAAGTTTACCTTTACAGACACTGTGATTGCAGCCACTTGCCATAGCCAGCCACCTACAATTCTAACTTTTCCTGTAAAGTCATTAGCAGCAGTGTGTTTTGCAACACGCAGGGAAATACCACAGTTAGAGTGCAATTTCTGAGAGAAAAAAAATATGTTGCTAGTCTTTAATTAGCTATCCTGAGAAATTAGTTGCGTATTTCTACTTACTCCCACCTTTATGGCTTTGTACAGAGAAACTCTGTTGGATAATGACTCTATAGTGAGATAAGAGAGATGATGTTTCAGTGGGTAAATGTTATGACACTATTTAAAAATTCAAAGATAGGCATTAAATAATTAGGAATACTTGCAGCAGACTAAGCTCATGAAGTTTTCCAGAACCTACTATTTTCTAACTACTTTTTATAAAGCAAGACTAAGTGTCACCAGAGATGGTCTTCTGTCTATAAAGAGTAGGTTGTCCAGGTTTTGTACAGCTTTGTGTGACTGGTCCTGCCCATGTGGGATTGTTTTGACTCCCTTGACATCCTCACCCAGGTCTCCCATCCACTTCAAAGCTAAGGGACTTTACAGCCTCTAGTAATTGAATCTGATTTAAATTCTCAGTGTACCTTAGAGATTTGGTAATATTGTCTGTTTATGATTTGAGAAATGCAGGAAAGGTTTGGGTTTTTTACTCAAATTCCCCCTGTTTTGTAGCTTTCATTCTTTCCACAAAAAAGAAAAAAAGGTAATTTTAGCCACTGACCATTGACTAATCCAGCTAGCACTGGATTTTATTTTCTGCTATGAAATGTTTACTAGGATACCCTAAGGTTTCTTAGTGATTTAATGTGATTTCTGAAACATTTTAGAATGAAAACAGCACCCATGTACAGCACTGGCAACAACCTATTTTCTAAATAATTTGACAACTAAGATGTGCCCCATCATGGGTATTTTTATATGACTGTACTAACGGTTTACTGGATGCTTTTGAAGTGTGTTACATGGCAGGTACCACCGGAGTGCTTTCAAGCTGTTTAAAACAATCTTTTGCTAGCCCTGTCTTCTCTGTTCATAATTTCTTGTATAAAATCATACCTTCATTAAATCATGCACACACTGCCTTATTGTGAGTTGAGTAAAAATAATTTTTCTGCTAGTTATTAGCTGTCACCGAAGTATTTATTGCTCACGTGATAGAGCTATCACGATTCTCTGCCAGATCTTCAGCTCTCTATTTTGCTCTATAGATCCTTTCAAGAAGTCATATGTAAAAAGCTGAAAGGAGAAATAGTACTGTAAATTCAGAGTGTTCCATTGCTGACAGTAATCGTAATACAGTTCAGGAAACAACTGTATCACAGAGCTAAAATGTCATCACCCAGAAAGTTGGATTTGAAGTTCTTGTATGTAGGAGTGTCGAGGTTTTAGCGTGACAGCTCAGGGTTGCAGCAGAGAAACATGTAATATAGCAAAGGAAGAAATAATTAAGATAATGCAAAATAGAAGAGAGGAAGCCAGGGAGACTCATTAAGAGATGGCAGGAACCACAACACTCCACTGTGTTTATAGTAGGAATAAATTTAAGAGCAGCCCAGAGATTATGCAATTCAGTTTAGTGTAGAGATTTGTAGTTTAGTGCAGAGATTTTTGTTAAGAGATTTGTAGCAAGACAGACAGCTCCTTCCTGATGGAAGAAGTCAGGAACCCAAAAAACTTTAGGAAATCAGCAAGAATAAACTATTTTCTATTCTTGGAGAACTGAGACAAAAATGTCAATTTATTGTAATTCCAAGTAAATATCAAATTAACTTCTTTTTTCCCTTCCTTTACGTTCTGAATAGGAACTACTCTTCATTCCTCCAGTTTTCCTGTCAGTTACTTGAACTGCACTGATTTCTGTGTGCGAGTGCTAATTCTCCACATATGTTGGGTGGAAAATTGGAAATACATACCAGGTGAACCAGAAAATGCCACATTTTTTTTTCAGCCTATTTAATTTCAATGTTTCAGTGATGCTCAGTCCATAGGAAAATTTAATCTGACAGTGTTACTATGCTTTTTGTAGGAAAAAAAAAGTGGCTGAATTTATTAAAGCTATTTAAAGTAGCGGTATAATTCACAAATCCTCATTTCTGATTACTTAAGGTCATTTTTCAGTGGGAGTTTCTACCTCTCTTATGTACTGTAATAAGTACATTATGCAGCTATATCAGGCAGAAATTACAACCATAGACATTTAAATAACGTAAAGAGAAAAACATCATCAGAAGTAAGCTGCTTAATAATAACATGACTCGTGAAAACGAATGTCTTCTCTAAAGAGCTTAAATTTGCCAGTTATTATTTGCCTGTTCATCATGTGATGGTGTTGTACTGGCAGTGTAACAGAGGAATTGTGGAGTAGTCCACAATATCCTGATGGCATTAAATTCCTATATATTTCACAAAGTGGAAAGCAAAACCCTCCTGGAAGATGGTAAGCTCTGATTATACACAGATGATGTGCGAATGATCATTGTCAACAAGACATCTAGAGAAAATATGTAGAAATTTTTTAGCAAAACTGCTCTTAGCAGAGAAAATAGTAAACCACGGCCTTCTCACTGCTGCTTTAGATTAATGCAAACATGGAATCAAAATTCAGTGCTAAATTTTAATCCCTAAAGAACAGAGGCTTTTCTAGCCAAGGAGGCTTGTATTGGGTTTTAACCCCAGTTTGAAATGGCCTGTGCTATCTTCTAAAAGATACCCATCAAATATTTGAATAGGAAGAAATCACTATTTCTGCATTTTCTTTCTCAAGGCAGCCTTGTCAGAATTCAGACACCTCAGCAGTTTGAAAACAGTTTGTCCCCAGCTGTATTAGAATTGCTGCTGTGGTATTTGTTGTAGGATAGGGTGATAATCTTGCTGTCTTTGCATTATCGATACAGATGAGACCTAGAACATTTTCAATTCACAGGTCCATATAGATATTTATCTCCTGTTACTGAAAATGATGGAGCCTGGAGTGTCTAAAATCTTCTTTAGTGTCTGTTTTGAGCTTAAGCTTGTAAGAATGCAGCTAGGATGGTGCTGAAGAGTAAAAAAATGGGCAAGCCGTACATAACAATTTTTGATTTATTCGCTGCACTGAGCCAAAACAAAAGCATTCAGAAAGTTTTCCACCCAGCCTTACTGCTAAAATAACAACTGCAGGTTGACATCCCCCAAGCCAGTAATGAAAGGTAATGGCTGTATTAGGTATTTTTTGTTGTTTTGTTGTTTGCTGCTTTGAATGAAAGATGAGGGGAGGAAGGTACAAAGAACAAACAAACCATTATGATGTAAAGGTGTGCTAGGCTCATTTTGCTAACTGAAGGCAACTGGAGTTGCACTGGTGTGAGTGCTGACTTGCATTAAACATGATACCATGTAAAGTACAAACTAAAATGCCTGACAAAGTCTGTGCAAATTAACATCCTTAGGGGACTTCCTCCCTGTTCTCATAATTTCGCTGCTTTGTCTCTTCATTAAATGACTATTTAGCCAGGCAGCTGGGATAGATACTTGAGGCGTAGCAGATCTGTACTCTTTGCTGTTCTTCATACAGCTGGGCTGCCTGCTCTGCACACCCTCTCCATCCTGTACCAATAACTCTTCCAACAATGGTAGGCGGGAGTCACAAAATTTTAAAAGAACCCAAATCTTGAAGGTTTACTTGCTTTTAATAATAAAAAAAAGGAAGATTTTTTAAATTCTGTAGCACTCTGTTGAGTGCTACTAGAAATCATCATAATAATAATGATGTGAAATAGAAAAAAAAAAAAGAAACAATAGGATTTACTTTAAAGGATTTTTTTAATACTGCTTTTTCTGTAGATGCTTTTTGTCTCAGCTAGGTGCAAACAAGATGACTATTCTGATGAGATTTTTATGAAGGCAGTGACTTTTGAGATGAGGGCAGAAATTTTAATTATAGAGAAATGAATACTGCTTTTTCTCTTTCTTTGCTAGAATAACCCTTTTTTTTATGTTTATAAATGCTTTTTATACAGTCTTTATAGGGATTTTACAGTAATTGGAAATAAAACTTCTTTTCGTAATAGAAACGAATGTTAAGAAAAGAAGTCATCTAGACAAGTACATAAGGTAATGCTGGTAGTTTCAGATGTCTGACCATAAACCACCTAAGCAAGGAAGAAACAGATTTTCTTACGCTGTCCAGAGCAGGTCCTGCCAGTTTGCATATGGACAGTTAACATAAGCCCCAAGGTTCTGAAAATTTTGTATCCCGTCTTGCTGCTTTCACTTCGCAGGGCTCCGGTTGAAGAGGTCAACAAGCACTTGCTTTGGAAGGTTGATTCACTAACTGCAAAATCTTGTCAAAAATAATTTGTGCTGTTTAGCCTGTGTTTTCCCCGCCAGAACCATTTCTTGATGATCAGGCTAGATTTGACCTTTCTTCAATTCCTTGTATGTTCTTGAAAAACTTTTGTAAATAGGCCTGTAGAAATCCTACTCCTTTGTGTTTTCTAATTTTTTCTTTCTCTCACCATCAGTTGATCCTGTTTCTAGTTATCCAACATGAATGCAGGTTTTTTTCATCCCCTTGTCTTGGCTTCAGTAAGAACAGAACTAACTCTGTTCAGTGATTCTAATTTTCAATTAAGTTGTTCTAACTGCCTTTTCTGAAGTTAGCAGCCTGTTTTCACAGTCTCTGCTTCTAGCAGTGATAACACCTGATGTTTAGAGTTAATACCAAGGATTGATGTGCAGACCGAGGCCACTGCTGGGTCTTGTGTACCACATTGCGGGGTGCAAAAAGTAAAATGCTGCACCTGCAGGGAGGAGCACACAGGACAGGTGACCCTAAACTGACCAGCTATGTATTCCATCCCATATACATCACATTTGATATAAAGCGGAGGGATTAGGAGGGTCTTGCCCCTCTCTTTATCCTCTTGGACAGCTTGGCTCAGGCCATCTTCAAGTTTCTTCCTCAGAACATCTGAGGAGGACTCTGTTCCCCCTTTGATCTCAAACTGTGTGTTCCTGAATCCAGTACCAGAATCCAGCTCCTGAACAGATCTTCTGTCTGCTGCTGGGCCCATTCTGGGACTCTCCCAGTGCAGACTCCACAGCATCAGTGGTGATGGTGATGTAATTGCTATTGGGGGTTGGGTTTGATACTGGTTTTGTATATATTTGTATATATTCCATTTTATTATTTTTTTCATTAAAGCTGTTCTAGCTTCCTTTCCTAATCTATAATTCTCTGTCCCTTATTGGCTTTCCCTTCCCCTTTGGAGAGGGAGGAAGGTTAACAGAGAGCATCTGTTACAGGTCTAAGGGGCCACCCTGACTCTAAACCATGACACCCCTAAAGAATTATTTGGAGAGAGATTATATGAAGTATATGGAGCATAACTGCAATTGGTGTATATATAATTTTTTTTTTCAAGTGAGAATTCAAGTATATATTTTAAGTGAATATAGTAAGATGTGGTAGGAGGCTTTTTTGAGATATTTCCAGGGTCAGTCGCAACACAACAAGTGCATTAAAGTTTCATGACTAGTTTGTAAGTTTTCAAACATGAAATCGTTTCTGATCAGCAATGAATATTTAATCTTGGTCATGACATAATGCACAAGATCAGGAGGTAAATTTTGGTGCGCTGTCTCTTTGGAAGCAAAGACCTCTCCTCATGACCAGTTTCAGCAGAAAATTGAACTAGATATAGGATTTTTTTAATACTTCCTATCCAGACAAAGAATGGCTTAAAACTGCTTGGTGTGTTGGTTAATGATTATCCTCTGAAATATTCCCTGCAAATAGCTCAGTCCAATTAAAGTACTTGGTTTATTGATCTATGTCCCATTCGTTCTCTTTCATCGTGCTGCAAGTCCTTTCATCCTTCTCTTAATTCTGGGATTCATTGGTTTATAGATATCTCCAAAATACAAGCTACTGCTTGGAAGTTATAAAGCTTCCAGTGGCTTTGCTGGGTAGGATCAGAATTTGTACTTGTAAGATGCTAAGGTTTCTTCCTGCAAAGTGTTTGCTTGCATAATTAATTAAAACATTGTAGTGTACAGTTCAGTAAGGTACTACTCTGGCTCTTTGAAAGGACCTAAATTTAGCAAAATGTATTTATTTCTTTGTTTTCAATTGTGGAGGTTGTATGTTTTTTGTGTGTTTTTTTTTTTTTTTTTTTTTTTTTTTAAGAAAAAAAACCACTCCCC
>VWZY01008408.1:106947-159022 GCA_013399075.1 Chloroceryle aenea
GTGGGTGGTTTTTTTTTTTTTTTTCCTCAAGAGAAATGACCATCTGCCATTTTTATGATTAAAATAATTGCAAATAATATGCAGCATTAGGATGAGACAATCTGCCCTGTAGTCTATTTAGATTATAGTGCCACATTTTGTCTGATTTTACTCACCAGTCAGAAAACAGAGCTTCAAAGCAGCAACAATCACCTTTTCTAGATGTGGAGACTTAAACAGGTAAGAGATTATATACAAGTTAGCATATGCGGAATTAATAGAAAGATGCCTACAGCACATCTGGAATGTTCCATGCCCGAGTCTTTACACAAGCAAGTGATTGTTGCTCTGGCTGTTAGTATTTGCCTAACTTTCCATTATCTGATAAAACATAGAACAAAATATAATTTCTATCTGAGACAAATATGACTGGAATCCCCAGAAAGACTCTAAAGGTTGGATCACCTGTTTTGAAATATTGTTCCCCTGTATCTACAAAGTTTAAGTGACATTAAACAGTACAATGTGTAGGTTGCTAGAAGGTAGATTTAAAGCAAAAGCTGTAGCCTAAGAATAAATAAAGGTGAAAGCCTTTCAACTCTGACCAGTATTTGTGGAATGAGAATTCCATGGAAGATGTTTTTAATCTGTCAGCAGGTGATCTCCAGATCTCTGATGCTCCTGTCACTTGGTCTGCTGGTCTGGTCAGATAGTGGCTGTCACTGAGTCCAGGGACTACTGCTAAAACTGACTTCCACACTGATTAATTTTGAAAAGAAAAATGGTGATTGCTTTATGCATAACTGGACAAATATTTGCATTTTATAATTGTTTACACACAGATTAGGAAAACTGAATCATAACAAGCACTTGTCTTCCTTTGAAATGGGGTAGAATTTTAATTAACTTTACTTATTTAGGATATATGGTACAATAGGATTCTTGCTGTTATATTTACATCCTTTTTTTTTTTTTTACATTGAGCTTTATCAGGAGGCTTCTTAACTAATATTTAAATATTTTCTTGGGCCTTTACTTAGATGGAAATAGAAAGTACTTTAATCAACAAGTATAGGAAAAGACAAGTGTATGTAAAAATATTACTTGGAAAATATATTTTATTAGTGATTTGTATGTGGGAAAGATATTTGCATGTTTACCATAATCTCAGAGTTAACTGCACACATACACTTCTATAATGCTCTGTCTACTAAAAAATGCATGTTAAGATTTTTCAGTGACACATATGATTACTAGCACTGTGAAAACATAGGAACTCTGGGCAACTGAAAACATTAAAAACTGAACAAAGCCATTGGTGGTGATGGGTGAAGTGTTTTCAAATGTGCAATTGTTAGCAAAGTTAATTTCTGCAGGGTCAGTTCTGGAAATCAGTGGAAATTGGGCATGTAGTCTTCAAGGGTGCATCTAAAAATTTCCTTCCTAATATGAACCAGTAAATAGGAAAACAGAAGTGAGAGATGTGGTGAACATGTGTGTGTATTTGCAGCCACATACAGATATATTCCAGTTAGCAAGAGTGACATGGAAAAACTGGAAGAGCAGTTCTAGATAGCAAGCAGAATTTTGTGCAAGAAGGAAAATTCTGAGGGGAATTAAGGGTGAAAGAAGAGATGTTTCTGTGAGTGACCTCTTCCATATTACCACAATAAGGTTATGTTTAGTTTCTTAGGAGATAGTTTCTATGATTAAATTTCACTCCTGAACTAACCTGGATTCAGCATGATTGAGTCACCTTGAATCCGATGATCATTTAAATGAGAAAATTCCTATTCAATGGTAAAATAATGGGGTTTTACTCCATGTAACTCATAGCATGCCTCTCTCTGTTAACACATTGCTACAAGAAACCATTTCAAACTTTTTTGAAAATATACAGGTATTCAAGTGTAAATGAGATTTCACTACTTTTACTTACCTATGTAGAAAGTCAAGTACTTATACCCTAAGCATGTGTGTTTAGGAGACTTTCTGTAATGCTGAGAAAAACAGAGAGAAAATGTTCATGTCAATATATTGTGTTAGCGGAAGCATTTAATTGCCTCTATTGGTCACATCTATATTGCTTTTTAGTGTCTTGATCATTCAGTAATGCACAATTTTACCTCTGAGTGGTTTAGTATAGCTTGAGCAGGGGGTGGAAATAGAGCTCCATTCCATACATATACACAATTTCTAATAATTGGAAAACATCAAACAATCTCTTGTCAGGCACTGAAGAGCACTAAGGTCCACAGTCAGCTTTGTTGATGTCAGATCCTGGCCCCTTCTATCTTCTGAAGAAACTGGTTTACACTGGAAAACTTCAGTTCAATTTAGCTGGCAAAGCAGAACAGCCTCCTGCTGTTGATCTCACATGTGCAGAATGACACATGGGGTTGTCACTATAGCAGAGTTAGGATCACATTTGGTAAGATTAAATTCCTTGGCTTTATTTTCTAGTTCATATATATATATCTCAGCCAAATTGAGTCATGGTCTAAGATTAGACCTCTAGTTTAGCCATTTCAAAAAAAAAAATCCCTACAACAATCCTTTGAATTCCTCAGCCTTAGCAAATTTGTATCACTGTCACAAGCATCTTGAAACACAATTAACCTGTTACCAATATTGGGCTTTATCCTCAAGCTCAAACCATTTATGGTATTGATCTGCTTTAGGGCTAATCACTCCACTGTGCACTCTAGGAAGCTGATTCATTAATTCTTCCTTGGCAGTGATGTAGATTAAGACCAGTATAGTACGAACACTAATAATTCCTCTGGTAAGATTGTATCCTAGGAAGATGAGGACATTTTGTGATGAATGGGGGAGTAACCTCTCACTGTGACTGTTTTCTGTCTCTTTCTAGCTGCATAGAAAATATTAGTGTTACCACCCTTTGTATTAATTTTAAAAAGGGAGGTTAGAAAGGTTGTCTTAATGGCGTTTTAAAATCACTAAATATTTTACTTTATAGCCGTGAAGTTAAGCAGAAGTGAAATGCAGAGCTTTGAGCCCTTCATCCTTTGCAAGACTAGAGGAGAGATGTTTAAACATTCTTTCAGCTGAAATATAATGGCCTGTGGTATCTCGTGACACATTGAGTTCTCAGTAGGCAAAATGCCTGCTGAAATACCTTTGAATTTGGAAATCAGCAGGTTGATGTTGACTTCTGCTAGATGAAAGTCAGTTCACTGCAAAAGAAAACCTGAGAAATAGCTATTTGTGTTCCTGAGAACACCTTGCAATGACTATCGGCAAGGGGTTTTTCCTCCATCCAAATTAAGCATTCATTTTATGTTAAAGATTTACATTTTATAAATTATACATATGCTAATAATGAAGTACTGTCTTCCCTCTTACATTTTAAGATGCATGTCTTGGGCCACATATACAGGAGAATGGGGTCATGCACGCAGACTGCAGCACTAAAGGAAGGAACTTCTGGAAGTATACAACACAGGATATTCGCTGCAGTCATATACGGTTAAAACTCGAGGTTGATTATGTTGTCAGTCAGGAGTGGTGAAGGGAGTTGATATCACCCAAAATGGGGTTCTAGTAAAGTCTGATATTTTGGGGGTACTTCTATAAATACACAAAGAACCAGATCCACTTCTGAGAGTAATAATGGTCATGTTATGGATCTGTGTTAGGCACTATAAAAGAGATAAATGATAAATATTGGGAGGCAATAGCTGGTATCCAACAAAGGTTTTTAGCAGTTGACACGACAATATTTTAAAGCAAGGAAAAGTGGCCATTGAGAAGTATTCCTTCTTAATCAACAGCAAAATTAGTTTTCACACACCAGCCACTCTAAGGGGATTGCTGCATTGTTTACAGGTGATTCAGTGGCTGAATTAAAAAAAAAAAAAGCTTTTAGTTTTTGCCTGCAGTATTATTCATCACTGTTGGTAAAACTGCACCCTTAACACAAAAGTAACAGCTAGTGTTTTATTTGAAAGAAGTGATTTTTAGTTAAGAACTATCTCCTTAACTTATATTCACGACTCTAGACTTGCTGGTGTTAACTGAGATGTGCTGTGCACACTTATACAGACATTAATGTGATGGTGTGTGTCATGCTTTTCCATGTAGGTCTGTTCTCTGGAAAAATTCACAGGATTGATAGATTTTATCTTACTGGCTATATTTGGTGTTGTTCAGTTTAATGGCAGCAAAGTTTTCCATGTTCTACAGAATGCTACTGCAATTTATTGTAAAGTGGTTATCTTTGAAATTGAACATTTAGAAATAAAAAAATCTGTTGTCGTGTCAAATAGAAACTTTGTCTCTGTGAAAATCTGTGTCTGTTTAATTTAAGCAAGGATTTAAATTACTGTTGAACTAGTGCAAAATGACTTAATGAGAAAGGTGAGCAAACAGCAGAAGATACAGAAAATTAACTGCATATTCTGTTTCAGCTTTCCCATAAAAGGTTAATAATTTTTAATACAATTATTAAAACACAACAGGGAACAGGAACAGAATAAAGAACAGGTCAATGAACTCTTATGTGAATTAGATGCTTTCAGCTCAACAGGATCTGATGAATTTTACTTTAGGGCATTTCAGAACTAACTAAACCAATGTCTGTACTTAAAATTGGGTAAAATCCCAGAGAATTACAGAAGGCCAGAGATAAGCGTTATTTCCAAAGACAGATGGGATACGGAGAGTTTCAGGAAATATTAAGCAGGCAGCCTAATTACAATATGCAGAGATATTGTAAAATTAAATGATCCATATGTATGTCTGTAGAAGCTGAGAGCAAGCTGCCGATAGGGTGGACTGTCAAGAACAAATCATGCCTCTTTGACTGCTCATAACATGCTTCAAAGAAAAGGATGTGAGGTTACGGTAAAGTAAGAATGTAATAAAATTTGCTTAAGATTTATATGTAACCCTCTATATCATTTACAAAAGCAAGCAATAAGCACATGGTCTTAGTAGAATTGTTGTAAAATGTACTCGGTTCACTCAAGTGGCAGACACCTTTTCCACCCCCCAAATAAAAATAGATATCAGTATCTTCCTGTGAGGTTGGAAGGATTTTTTCCTCTGGGTTTGGTACTGGATGCAATTCTGTATCCTACAGAGTAACAAATTTTGTAGTCAGGGTGTCTGACTCTACTTCTATTCCATTTTAAGGTTTTATGGTGTACAAACTTGGTGCCTCATTGATGACGAGCAACTAAATGCATGTTAACTGCATGTGGTCAGACCTCTGAAAAACTATAAGCTGCTATGAAATGTTCTGTCTTAAAATATTTTCCTTATTTTGCTTTGCTTTTACAGTGTGAAGATCCTTCTAAAAACAAATTAGGACAGTCAAATTAATGACAAAACTGGCATTCATCATGCCAGAGTTTTTTTTGAGAAGCTTCCATACTCCCGCAGTTTAGCATTTTGCATCATTTGCAACCTGTAATTTTCCTGTTTTCTGCAATGATAGAGGATTAAAGACCAGTTAGTTTTCAATCTGAGCACTAATCCAAGTTCTGGACAGCTTTCCATTTTTCAAACATATCTGAATGTAAGCACAGATCATTGTTCTAGCAATCTTTACATTTGATGTAGTTTTTTTCATGTCCTCACAAAGACTGACATAGTTCATGTTCTTAAAATGAATGCTAAATAGGATTTTCTTTATGACACATGGACCTACAAGACTCTCTCAGGTTAAACCTTTAGAATCTAAGAAAGGTTTATAAGGGATTTATGAATAACAAAGAAAATTCCTAAAATCTGATTTTCAACATATAGGATTTATAATGGTTTTCTGAAGACTGGGCTCTCATTGTAATATTACATATAATTGCATTACTTTTTGACATTACATTATATAAAAGGGTTTTTTTTCATGAAAATTGTGATGAGTAAGTCAAGATGACACTTATTTTTTAATTGCTTTGAATCAAAACTTGTAGTCTGTCATGGAGTGGGTGGGGAGGTGTGCACTGCCTTTCTCAAGCAGGGAATGCTGTTTGAAGCAATCACCTAAACTGCTTAGTGACACTCAAAGAAATCTTTCATATTTAAAGCATTTTCTGTTTGACATGAGACATGAAAGTCTCTATGTGAACAAGAGATAAGCTGCTTTCAAGCATGTTTGGAAAAAAACATGAGGCCCCTGGAGTTCATATCTTGAATTCCAACTTGGTTGCAGTGTTTCAAATGTCCCTCAACAGCAACAGCAAATTTCAGCAGTAATATGAATGTTGTTTATTATTCTGAATTGGTTTTTTTGCCTATGATTTTTGTGGTGTTTCCAGTTTAGTGTAGTTGGGATTTTGCAGGAGTACTTCTGCCTTCTCAAATTTTTCTGTAGGATTGGTCTACCAGAAGAAATTTCCTTCCCATGAGGTTATGATTACAATAGAATCATAGAATGTTAGGGGTTGGAAGGGACCTCTGGAGATCATTGAGTCAAATCCCCCTGCCAGAGCAGGACCGTAGAATCTAGGGCAGGTTACACAGGAATGCATCCAGATGGGTCTTGAAAGTCTCCAGAGGAGGAGACTCCACAACCTCTCTGGACAGCCTGTTCCAGTGCTCTGCAACCCCTACAGTAAATAAATTCTTCCTCATGTTGAGGTGGAACTTCCCGTGCTCTAGCTTCCATCCATTGCCCCTTGTTCTGTCACAGGACACAAGTGAAAAGAAGTTGCCCCTTTCCCCTTCACACCCAGTCCTCATGTATTTATACACATTAATTAGGTCCCCTCTCAGTCTTCTCCAGACTAAAAAGCCCCAGGTCTCTTAACCTTTCCTTATAAGGCAGGTGCTCCAGTCCCTTAATCATCCTTGTAGCCCTCTGTTGAACTCTCCCAAGCAGATCTCTGTCCCTCTTGAACTGAAGAGCCCAGAACTGAATGCAATAGTCCAGGTGAGGTCTCACTAGGGCAGAGTAGAGGGGAAGGAAGACCTCTCTCAATCGGCTGGACACTTATTAATGCACCCCTGGATATCATTGGCTTTCCTGGCCACAAGGGCACATTGCTGTCCCGTGGATAACTTGTCCACCAGGACTCCAAGGTCCTTCTCCAAGGATTTGCTCTGTAGCAGACTGCCTCCTAACCTGTACAGCTGTTTTTTATTACTCCTTCCCAGGTGCAGGACTCTGCACTTATTCTCATTAGGTTCCTCTTTGTCCAGCTCTCCAGTCTGTCCAAATCATGCTGAATGGATGAACAGCCTTCATGTGTATCAGCCAAACCTCCAAGTTTTGTATCATCAGCAAACTTGCTGAGAAGACACTCTGTCCCTTCATAGAGTTTGTTGATGTAGGTGTTAAACAGAACTGGACCCAGCACTGATCCTTGGGGACTCCACTAGTTGTAGGTCTCCAGCTGGACTGGGCACCATTGTTTACCACTCTTTGGGCTCTATTGTGTAGCCAGTTCTTAATCCATCTCACTGTCTGTTCTTCTATCTCACACTTCCTGAGCTTGCTCACAAGGATGTTATGGGAAACTGTGTCCAATGCTTGCTAAGATCAAGGTAGACTCCATCCACTGTTCTTCCTGCATCTACCCATTCAGTCAGTACATAGAATGCTATCAGATTAGTCAAGCATGATTTCCCCTTGGTAAATCCATGATGACTACTCCTGATAACCTTCTTCTCTTCTATGTGCTTAGAGACGACCTCCAGAATGAGCCACTACATCATTTTTCCAGGAATGGAAGTGAAGCTGACTGGTTGTAGTTTGCTGGATATTCCTTTTTTCCCTTTTGGAAGACTGGAGTGACACTGGCTTTTCCTCCAGACCTCAGGCACCTCTCCTATTTGCCACAATTGTGTGAAAATGATGTAGAGTGGTAGAGAGACAACATCATCCAGTTCTCTCAACACTCTTGGGTGCACCTCATCAGGGCCCATGCACTTGTGTGTATTCAGTTTTTGTAACTGATCACTAACCCAGTCTTCACTGACTAATGGAAAGTCTTCCCTCCTCCAGGCTTTCTCTCCTACATCAAGGGTCTCGAGTTCAAAAGGACTGGTTTTAGGATTAAAGACTGAAGCAAATAATGTATTCAGCAACTCTGCCTTCTCTGCATCCTTGGTTATCAGGGCTGCCACCTCATTCAGCAGAGGGTCCACACTTTCCCTGTTCTTCCTTCTGCTACTGAGATATTTGAAGAAGTCATTTTTGTTCTCTTTTACTTCCTTTGCCAGTTTTAGTTCTAAGAGGGCTTTGGCCTTTCTTGTTGCCTTCCTACACATCCTGACAGCTTCCCTATAGTTCTCCCAAGTGGCAAGTCCCTTATTCCACAAACTGTAAATTTTTTTCTTCCATGAGATTTCATTCAGAAGCTCCCTGCTCATCCATGTGGGTCTTGAAGCATGTCTACCCAATATTTTTACTCAAGGGAATGCACCTATCTTGGGCCTGGAGGAAGTGGTATTTAAAATTTGACCAACTTTCTTGGCCTTCTTTACCCTCCAGAATCATTCCATGGGATTCCTGCAAGCAGATCTTTGAAGAGTATAAAGTTAGCCCTACAGAAGTCCAGGGCTGTAATCCTACTTATCGCCTTACTTCTACCCTGTAAAATACTAAACTCCATCATGTTGTGATCACTGTCACTGAGTTTGTTCCCAACCTTAATGACCCCAACCAGTCCTTCCTTATTAGTTAATACAAGGTCCAGAAGTGCACCTCTTCTCGTCGGTTCCTCTACTGCCTGCATTAAGAAGTTATCATTGATGCACTGCAAGAGCCTTTTTGACTGAACATGCCTATCTGTGTGGGTTTTCCAACAAATATAAGGGTAATTGAAGTCACCCATGAGTACCAAGGAGTGTGTTCTAGAGGCTACCTCCATTTGTCTGTAGAAGGCCTCATCAGCATCATCTTCTTGATTTGGTGGTCTACAGTAGATGCTCACAACAGTTTCACCCCCCATTGCATGTCCCTTAATTCTTACCCACATACTTTCAAACTGTTCTACCTGAGCTGAAAATTTCAGCTAAGCTGAAATTCACATTTCTGAATACTTATTTACATGCATAAGTTTATTTGATGTCATAAATTATCCACATTACAGTAAACTTAATGCAAACTTATACATTCCTGCTGTAACACAGCTGTGGAAGGCTTGAGTTTCTAATTTTCTGTGTTCTCCTTATGCTGTTGGAGCAGCATTAAGTGACTCTGTATCAGGCAAAACTGCTGGCTGGAGAATCTTGCTCTTGGCATAAAGCTGGCAAAGTGCCTTTATGCTTTGCTATGGAAGTCCATTATTCTGTCCTTTTAGGAAAAGGAAAGAGAATAGGTCATTGGGATGGAGAAACTAGGAAGGAGCATTGAAGCAGATGTTGTCAGAGATGAGGAGGAGGTGGCAGATGTGAGACCTAAATTTATATTGGTTGGAAGCCAAGGCACAATGTGTTCCATCTGCTCCTGACTGCATGTGACCCAGGCAGCAGTGAACAATATGTTACTAAGTGGAATCTGCCCTCAAGAGTAGGAAATCCCCCTCTCAGCTGAGAAGGACAATTAAAAGGACAAGACTGGAAAAAAAACAAGATACTACAGCTCAGGCAAGAATTGTTAGAGGTGTTTCAGGAATCACTGAGAGCATATTGATATGTCATTATTTAAATGTAATTATTATACATTTTTTAATCAAACATGTATGTCTTTGTTTCACCCTTTGTCTGGATGAAGAATGAAATACGTTGTAGTGGTATGAGAGCTAGAATTGTGGTGCAAAATGAAAATTCAGGTTATGACCCTCACAACAGCAGTAGCATGCAGCAGAAAGCTGAAAGCAGTGGCAATCATGCCACATGCAGGAGATGACCTTTCCTGCACAGAAATGGAATTCTCACCAATTTGTCAAAACCTGTCAGATGTATCTTTGTGTACCTCTGTAGGAAGGTCACTTACAGGCGAACAGGTCTGGTTTCCGTCTGCTTCCAACAAGAGCTTCCTTGTCTTCTATCTTAGGCAAAAATTTCTAAAAGTAGACTGTCTTCTTGAACATTGTTCAGCTTCCTTCCTTCCGGGCTGCTTTTGATAGAACTAAACCAACTTACATTTAAAACCTATCCAGATTGCATTTGTCATGTTTTTCCTGAAAGCCCAGACACCTACTGTCCATTGGTAGCAAAAGAGCCTAATTCAAGTCTGGTGATGAGAAACAGAAATGCATGCCATATTTTACAAAATGTTGTGAATGTCCTAATATTTTGCACTGTAGGAGCTTGGCTGGCTGTAATGCCTCGCAGAAATGTGCATTTCCTTTCCTTGAAAAACAGACTGCCTTTTTAGAATAAAAGGAAAGTTTATGATCCGATCACAAAATATTTTTATCTGCTAATACTTAGCTCAATAAAGACACAAAGAACAGTGAAAGAAACATAACAATAAAAATCTTGCTGTCCCTTTTAGTGGCAGAAAAGTATCAAGATCATATCAATTTCAAGATCATGTGGTGCCACTAAATTGACTTGACAACTGTGCACTGCAGTAGGATGTCAATAGATGGGTCTTTTTAGATATATGTAACCAGTAGTTGCCTTGAATAAGAAGAGGTAAGTCTCAAGAATGGCTTTATTCTGCCCTGAGAAAAACTGCAAATGAAATATTTTCTTATTCTGGGAGTATTAAAGAGTTTATAGGAGTATATATAGAAAAAAAAAATCATAATAAAAGCAAGTAAGACATATGTTTTTATAGAATGAAAATGTTGGTAAAAACAGCTGCTAGAGATAAGACAGAAGTTGTTTTTTTTCAGAAAGAGAATTTGAAGACTGAATTACATTTCTGCTTATTGTCATAGACACAAAATCTGCAAGTTCCACCTCTGCCATGTGATAAATGCAAATAATTTGTTAGAGTTATGCTGAATGATAAAGCTTCTGGATGAAAATTAGCAGTAAGATCTGAAATAAATTCTAATCTACCATGTTGCAATTGTTCATTGTAATTGATTACATTATTGATAGCATAAACATAATTTCCTCTGCTTTATAACAGGAAACTTAATCATGGAAAAATAGCCCAGTAGAACTGGCTTGCTACTGCCTTTCAGCCTGTTGCTGTGAGGATGTTGATGGTGATAGAGTTGTATCTCAAATGTAAATGTTCTTGCGATTGCATATGCCTCTCAGCTTCAGTTGTGTGGTCTCTTGGCTTTTTCCATTACTCTCTACAGTAGTGTGGCAACTCCTTGGAAAACTCATGTTTAAGGTGGAAAAGGGATATAAGATTCAGAAAATTTGTATCCTTTTTAGTATGTCTTTGATCTTCTGGATATTCTTTTCTCATCTGGAGCATTGGTCCTAACAGAACAGTAATCTTTTGCCTGGGTCAACAAGAAACCCTGATATCTGAAAGGAGAACGGGGTAGAAGTAACTGTGCAAGTCAAAAGAATTTTTGCTTCATGTTAAAGGAAGGCTTTAGTTTGTTGCTCTTCTCACTGCATAAGCACTTGACTATTTTGCTCCAATACAGAGATTTGGAGTTACTCCTTCCTGAATCTTCATGTTCTCTCTGAAAGCCCAAATCCAAGTGGGATCTGTAAATGTAGGCAATCCTTGACAAAAGAGATCAATTCAGTCAGTAGTCTGGGAACATACCACCTCTGTGAGGCATTCATCTTGTTGAGTCATAGGTGACCATATGCTTTTGGAGTGCAGGACCTGACTTCCGCTTCTGTTTCAGTTTAGAATTGAAATTATGTAGAACTATAACTTCAATCTCCCAACATGTTTTCTGACCATCCAGGATCTAAATTACTTTGTGACGCAAGTATTTTTCTTCCTTTCTATTGAAACTTTTTGAATGTCATTTCTAAAATTGGCCTTTCACTGGGTCACTGCCATTTTTCAGTCACTCTAGATTTACAGGGATTAGCTAGAAATGAAGCTGGAGACCCATAAGCAAGGGGTGAACTGGTCAGACCTGTGCATACATACCTTCTATACAGTAATTGATAAATGTTTATCAGATTTGCCTGGTGGCCTAGGCTGGTGGGGGAGTAGAATTTTTTCCTTTCATCTACAGCAATTTCATTATTCTTATGTTAATTAAAATACAAGAACAAAACCCAAGTATTTGCTTTTACTGTAGTCTATTTTTCTATGCTACCTGAGATTGTCTGCAAATGAAGATAGGAAAATTTGAATTAACCAAGCAGGAACATGGCTGAATAATAGGTTATTAAATTTGCAGGAGGACAATAGGTATTTAAATGAAGGAGACATCAAAAATCTGCATATAAAAATGTTTAGTGTAAAGACTACAACATCTAACAAGATGAGACAAGCAAGAACTCATCAGCAGAGGTAGGCTCTAATTGGAGTGGCACAGTAAGGAAGACAAAGAAATCTGACTTTTCAACCTCAGCTGTGTTTTTTTAGGGAAAGAAATTTGTCAAGAAGTCTGGGAGAAATTTCATTCCACTTTTTGTTGTTGTATCATCAAGGTAACAGAACAAAATGTGTTACAAGAAAAAAAGATCAAAGAAATTCTCTAAAAAGAAATACCAGCCTGGGATAGATGGAAATGCTTCCTCTGAGTCAAAGCAAGCCTTAGAGCAGAATAATACTCTCTTACTTATCTTCATTAGCTACTATTCTGCATCCTATTAAGCAAGTATTTCTGTGAGTGGCAGAATGCACGATGCTTGATTTTCTCCAGTGCCATCTGTCGTGTGGAATCTCTAATAACGGTTGAATCTGCTCCGTAAACATTTATTCAGTGGGAGTATTAATCTGTCTCTCTCCTTAGTTGCTTCATGCCACCTCTTTTGACAAGCCTGGGAGCTTAACATCTCTGGTATCTCTACCCCATTTTTCAAAAGGGGTTGACCGTGATTCCTAAGCATGTATGAGAAGTTTGGTTTTTTGAGAATTACAGGTCAGAGAATCATGGACAATGGGAATCTGTAAATCTGTTTCTGTAGGATGGAGGGAATCCTAAGCTGAATTTAGGAATGGAAGCTCACTTCTGTAATAGGTTTGTGCTGTTTTCTGAAATACTGGATTTGTGAACAATCAATTATTAATTCCAAATGACCAAACCACATTCAGGGTGCCCAATTTGATCCTAACTATATGACCACATCTTGGTTCATGTTACAGGATTCAGCTGGTCATTAGTAAGTGCTTGTGCTCCCAGAAAATGTTATGCTAGACATCTGTAAGTCCTCTTTTCACAGACTGACTTCCAGCCTTTACCCAGAAAGCATCCCTGACAAGCACCTGATTCAGTTGCCATGTACAGCAATGTAATTCCATTAGCTTAGCTGCACAGCAGCAATGGTGTTAATCCTCATTTCCATGAGCATCAGTGACAGAAGGAGGCCCCTCTGTACCTCATCTGAAAAATGTAATTACTCTGTGCATATAGAAGTTGATCAGATGCTTCTGGAGTTGAGGGAAAGTCTCCCCATGTGTCCACCCCCAGCCCCCAGATTTCAGGAGTCTTTGGGCCTTTATTAGAGACCTCTATTTCATTCTGAGGTACAAATAAATGGCCTTAACAGCGGTGACCCAGCAATGCTGGTCCCGTTTAGAAGATGAATTAGCCGGTGAAGACAAATGAAAGCGTATATGAGAGGTACTGTAATCTAAAGGATAAACCATTGTTTTCTTAACAGCAGTAGTTATTTCAGTAGATTGCACTTTTATCACCAAATAACAAACCCTATTTAAATTTCTCCTCAAAGCTGGCTGTCACTATAATACTTGTAATGCTTTGAGCAGGTGGAAAAACATTGTCATTAAGGTCAAGGATCAGTGCCTTCTTTTTGGTAGGGAAACCTCCATCATGTGAATATGTCTCCATTATGATAAAATAAGGAAGTAAACTACAAGGAGGTCATTGACTGTAAGAAGCAATTTTCCAGCTCTTTTGGCTTTTGATACTCTATGATGCAATTCACAAACAAAAGCATAAATCAACAGCAACCTTTTCCAGCAGGTTAGTGGAGAATGGGGAAGAGATGAAGCCACATAACACAGGATATTCAATTGCCATGACCAATTTCCTGTAATCATTCTTAAAAGAAAGCAGAACATTTTCCTTCTAATTACAAAGATATTTTGTAAAATCATGCATATTTTAGAAGTGTTTCAGAGCATCCAGTACAGTGATTCTTTCTGCTGTAAAAAAAATGAACAAGCAAACAAACAAATGCAAGTGTTCATATATATTCCCCTGCCATGCTAGTGAATTTTCCTATTACATGCATGACTGCTCCCTATTCTGGCACTTACTTTATCACAACATTTACAAAGACTTCTAGGACACGAACAAGTAGTTTTAAGGAAAGTATGCAGAGGCTGCCATGTGTCATAAATACAATCCATTTTCTTTCATTTCTTGATTGTATATGCTCAGCTTTAACTTTTCTGCAGACTCAGCTATTGGGAGCATTTATAAATTTTAGGGGTTTGTGTTTCCCAATATCTTTCAGAGTAAAAATTATCTCAATGTTTTGATGCTTCTTCAGTGAGCAAGTGCTGCTTACAACACTCGCAAACACACATTGCGAACAATTAAGCTGAATTTAATATTAGAATCATGATCCTCTGAAATTCCATTTAAATTTGAAAAAGTTTTAGCTTTATTTCAGGGTTTTTTTAATGTGTCACAATTATAGCAGGATGTTAGTGGTCTGAGCTGTGTGCACAGGTATCTTCACTTCTGCTTTCCACCTCACAGATGTCCTTGTTTGTGGATCATAGATCATCTAGTTCCAACCTCTCTGTCATGGGCAGGGGCACTTCCCACTAGACTAGGTTGCTCAAGGCCCCATCCAACCTGGATTTGAATACATCCAGTGATGGAACACCCACAACTTCCCTGGGCAATCTGTTCCAGTGTCTCACCATCCTGACTGTGAAGAATTTCATGGACACACTTTTGTAACGATACCTTTAGTGGTTGATGTACTGAAATTTAGAATGAGGGCAAACACAGCAAGTATTAAAGATTTTGAATAGTTAATAAAAGAGAAAAAAAAATTATACTTGAGATCAGGATTTTGAGTTGCTACTTGATACTGCCATTGACTGTATGTGGTTACTGGTTTAGGGTTTGTTATTTGGTTAACTTCTGGTAAGGTTACACTCTTTCATCATAAGGTGGATATGTGAAGTATTGTGGTACCATAGCAATTCAATGGCTAAAGTTGGAATTAGCTTGTTCTAAACTTAATGTTTTGGGGATGTATGTTTTTAACAGTTCCTTCTCCCTGTCATTCCCATCTGTGCCTAACTTTGGCAAAAATAGCCTCATACTCCCTCCTATATGCATCTATCTTATAAAAGGTAGGTATTTTCAGAGCAGACCAGATTTCCAATTGGCCTTACCATTTCTGGTTTTGATTATATAGTGTCTTCAGTTCATTATATTTAGAAAATGAGCCTTACCTGCAGAGTTACCCTGTAGTTTGATGCTTCCAAGTAACGCTGAGAACAGTTTTGTAACAAAGGTTTTCTTCATTGCTCCTTAAAATATGGTTGATTGCTTGAGTTTTGTCATTTGACAACATGTTGCTGCTAATGTGAGGGATGAGGTTTGCTCTGTTTTGATGGAGCTTCCAAGATAATTAAAGGTTGTTTGTTTGGTTTTTTAGGGTAATGTGTATATATCTACATGTAAACATAATTGATAAATAAACCTTTCTGTAAAAATGCCAGAAATAGAAATTGCCATTTGCAAAGCTATCAGTGAAGGAGAAATTAAAGTGGAAAATAGGATATAGAATATAAGTATACTCAAGTATAATCATAAAAGAAAATCTGTTACTATATTAAGTCAAATTCTCAGTATGGTGCTTTTCAACAAGTTTCAGCCTCATGGAACAGGGCTAGTGTCCTGCAGTACTGGGGCAACTTCTAGCCCAAAGGATGTGGCAAGGTGAAACATCCCCATGAAGTCAGTGTTACATCCAAGGAAAGTATGTTAATGTTCCTTAACAAGTTTGTTAAGGATGAATATCTAACATTTTAGAGAAACAGCCACAAAATAGTCTGGATTATTTTCATATGGCAGTTAGAGTATGCCAATTACACTTCAGTCCGTCTACACTTTTTGACACAGGAAAGGGATAAGGGCAGGGGATCTGTGTTGCTTCTGTCTGTGCCTGTGCTGCTCTCTTTTGACGCAGTCTCTTAATGTTTTGCTCATCCCACATAGTGCTTGCATTTTCTCCATCTGCTTAAATCATCATTCAAATTACAATTAAATTCAAAATTAAGTATCATGCACATGAAGTAGCTAAGCAGGAGCAGCTTTGCCATGCTGTGTCCTCACAGGACTTACAATTATAAATAGTTGTACTGAAGGAAGGAAGATAAAAAAGAAGTTTCTTTCACATTCCATAATTTTACTTTTTCCTGAAACTAGGATTTTCTCAATTTGCTGGGTAAAACTTTAAGAAGGACCTTCTCTATTCTCTGTAAGAGATTTGAATTGGGTGTACCTATAAAAGATCACTTTTTTTTAATCTTTGTTTCTCTTTCAGGACCATTTCAAAAGATCAGATTTATTTTTTTTTTGTATAGTTGTACTAGGAAAACAGAATATTTCACCTGCGAAATTAAAGTGCAGGAAATAACTAATATTAGCAAAATCCTGTGAGCAATTTTCTAGTCTGAACAGGATAATAAAATTGCATCAAATCAAAATCTTACACAAACTTGTTTCTTTGATGTTTGTGATGTATTTTTGTAAGAGGAGTTGTAATCCAGAAACTTTTGGAGAATATACAGTGTTTGTTTTTTTTTGTTGTTTTGTTTTTTTTAATCTAAAGGAAACTTTAACTCAGTCATCTCTGTAATCTTTGTATAAAATTTCTAAAATATAGGTGATGAAAAACCAGCAAACATTAACAGGCAGACAAATCCCTATAAATGATGATGACTAACAGCGTTTTTCCTTGTAAATGTGTTGATTTTAAATGTAATTATTTAAATAATCTTTAAATATGTTTTCTCTTCTGTTTTATCTCTTTATTTCAAACATGTTATAATATTCACACCTTCTTGAAACTGACTTTTACATCTTAACGCTTTTACCTGATATTGTTTCAGTGCTTTATGAAGTGCTGAATATCTGCATGCTAGTATGAAAATGCCCCTGTTGTCTGCCAAACCTCCCTACCTCCTCAGTGCTTATGTTGTGGGTCAAAGTGAGGTGCACCTTACCAATTGAAGAGTTATATTTCTTCAATAGTTTGGAAAACATATTTCTTTATGTGTCAACAGAAGGACATTGCCAGCAGGACCCCTGTTTTCAGATGAGAATCCTTTCTTATAAATTATTTCAAGTCTGCATAATAATGAGACCATTTCTATGGAAATAGATGCACTACTATTCTTTTGCTGGCTCTCCAGCAATTCATGAACTGCATTTCACATTATAAGTAGTGTTTCATGAATCAGATGAAAAGTGAAATTGAGACAGTGGTAATTTCCAACATCCTTTGATAAACAATACTCCAAACACAAAGGTGGTGAAAGAGCCAAGAGGTATAAGATGGAGGAGGTGCAAGTGATAATAATGTCATGGAAAACGAATGCTCTTGCAGATAATAATCTCATCTTCCTCATGTGATAAATACAGAGGGACAGCAGAGACATTTATTAGAGGATAATCAATGAGCTCAAAACAAAGGTATGTTTATTTTCATAGAGATGCCTTTTACTTTTGGATGATAGAAACGCAAACATAGAAACAGAAATGTCTGGGTTGGAAGGGACCTCTAGAGGTCTTCTAGTCCACCCCCCCTGCTGAGAGTAGGGACATCCTCAACTACAGCAGGTTGCTCAGAGCCTCATCAAACCCCTCCTTGAACGTGTCCAGGGATGGGGCCTCAACCACCGCCCTGGGCAACCTGTTCCAGTGCTCCCCCACTCTCGTGGTAAAGAACTTCCTCCTTATTTTTAATCTAAATCCAATTCTTTCTAATTTAAAACAATAACTCCTTGTCCTTTCACTCCAGGCCTTTGTAAACAGGCCCTCTTCAGTCTTTTTATAAGCTCCCTTCAGGTGGCTATTCGGTCTCCCTGGAGCCGTCCCTTCTTCAGGCTGAACAATCCCCGCTCCCTCAGTTTGTCTTTGTAGGAGAGATGTTCCAGACCCCTGATCATCTTCATGGCCCTCCTCTGGACCTGCTCCATAAGGTCCGTGTCCTTCCTGTGATCAGGGTCTACAGCTGGACGCAGTATTCCGGGTGAGGAGCAGAGAAGAGTGGTAGAATCACCTCTCTCAGTCTTCTGGCCACACTTCTTCTGATGCAGTCCGGGATGCGATTGGCTTTCTGGCTGCAAGCACAACACTGGCTGCTCATGTCCAGCTTCTCAGCTACCATCACCCCCAAGGCCTTTTCTGCAGGGGTGGTTATGATGATTATAATGTATTAATGACTCTTAACAATTAAAATGAATAGTGTCTCCACTACATTAGCAGAGCAGGTACTCACTCAGCTAAGAAGACTACTTGATTTATTTTCCTTAGAGGTGAAGATTATTGAGAGAGAGGCAACACACTGATTCATCAAAGTATGATGCAGATTTTCTTTTCAAGCAACTTGGAGCAACTTTCTGAACAAATGCAAGTAAGTTCAGGCGGAAGTAGCAAGTAGTTCAGGTGCATTATTTCCAGTGAATAATAATTGCAACAAAGTCGTGGTAGAATTTTAGCTTGCATTAATTCATTTTGAGCTTCAACAGGTAGTGAGTAAAGGCTGGAGTTTGGGTAGGGATGCCTTAGAGTAAATCATAGAATCACAGAATGTATTGATTTGGAAGGGACCTCTAAAGGTCATCTAGTCCAACCCCCCTGCATTAAGCAAGGACACCTCCAACTAGGTCAGGCTGCTCAGAGCCTCATCAAGCCCGGCCTTGAATGTCACCAGGGATAGGGCCTCCACCAACTCTCTGGGCAACCTATTCCAGTCATCTATCACAATATTAAAGAACTTTTTCCTCATGTCTGACCTAAATCTAACCTTTTCCACCTTAAAGCCATTACCCCTTGTCCTGTCACTGCAAAACCTCATGAATAAACCCTCCCGTGCTTTCTTATTGGTCCCTTTCAGGTACTGGAAGGTCACTATAAGGTCACCTCTGCTGACCACATTTCTTTTGATGCAGCCTAGGATTCGATTGGCCTTCTGGGCTGCCATTGCACATTGGTGGCTTATGCCCAGCTTTTCATTTACTAGTTTCCTCAAGTCTTTTTCCAAAGGACTTCTCTCTAGCATGTTTTCTCCCTGCCTATATTGATAACATTTGTTGACCTGGCCCAGGTGCAGGACCCTGCACTTGGCCTTATTGAACCTCATGAGGTTCGCCTGAGCCCACCTCTCCAGACTGTCCAGGTCCCTCTGGATGGCATCCCATCCTTCTGGCATATCAGCTTCACCACCCAGCTTAGTATCATCGGCTAACTTGTTGAGGGTGCACTCAATGCCACTGTTTGTCATTAATGAAGATTTTAACGTTGGTCTCAGCATGGACCCTTGAGGAACACCCCTTGTCACTTTTTCCCATCTAGAATGCCATTGACCACCACTCTTTGGGTGCAACCATACAGCCAATTTCTTATCTGCTGAACAGTCCACCCATCGAACCTATATTTCTCCAACTTAGAAAGGAGTATCTGTAAACTGGTAATTTGAAAGTAATTTCTAAAACAGGAGCTACTGAACTCCTAGAATTTGTGACACTGTACTCTCACCAACTGGTTCTTAAATATCAGAAGTGATATTAGTAATTTTTTTCCATCACAAACTGAAAATTGTTAGTTATACATAACATTTCATATAGCAAAAGAATGCTGTTAGGTGTATATATGTGCACACACACCTTTCTGCATGTGGCAGCTTTTGTCATTTGGTTTTGAATTTCACAATATTGATTTTCATTCTTAAAACCATTGTTGAGTCTTGTAAATTATTAAAAATTTCCTCCTGTTTGGAAGGAACACTTTTGGAAAACAAATCTGTGAGAATATAAAGCAAATAAATACAAAGAACACAATTTAAATCTCAACACTCTAAAGGAGAAAGAGTTGATTTTTTTTTTTTTCCTGGGGACAGAAAACTTGTGTGGTATTTTAAGATCTTCCAGTCATTTTCTTATTTTTAGGCAAGTGAGGATTGAGGGGAAGAGAAAATAAAAAATTAAAAATAAGGATGAGTGAATAATTCTCCATGTTTTCTAGTGATATTACTAATGTGTCTTAGTAAAAAAATTGCTGGATTGTCTATTTTAGCTATGTTTGAACAAAAACCCTAGCCTAGGAAACTTGCAGTTCTGCTCCTCTTTGTCATTAATGTGACATTAATGTGATTGATGATGTAGAAAGGATTCAGAGTCATTGTTTCTTGGGTAGGAGTCAGGTTTTGGAACCACTGGTGGGTGGGTGTATCCCTGTACCTTTTTTCCGTACATGAAGAACATTCTTTAGGATATTATATATTTTCCTTGGCCAGGGGAGCAGCTGCTTGAACTCTCACACGAAATATTATAGAAAAACAAAATGGAATTGAAAATTGGAGGGGAAAAAAGAAGAGGAAAAGTGTTCTGGTCTTGGTTCTGGTCCTTCACCAGTAAAACGCAGCATTTATCCCATGAAGTAGGCTAGCTCCAGGTAGGAGAAGGCATGATACTTGTCAGAGATCTGTCAAAGGTATTCATCTCGAACTTTGTCCACTTGGTTATCACTGCATCAGAATGAAATATTGAAAATTGGCTTTCCTTAAAAAAAAAAAAAAGGAAAACGAAAAAGCAGAGATGAAAAAAGAAATGGAATAAAAATGGAGATTTTTCTTACTATGTCAACTCTGTCTTCTCTTGATGTCTCCCATTTCTCCCCCAGAAAATGCATTTTGGATTGGAGTGTATAAAAAAGATTAATTAAAGAGCCTTCACAAGTTGGCAGTGCGTTTATTTATACACATTTCACCCTGACTCATTACATATCATCATGAGGCTCCTCAGGCTACGCATAGAAAGAATAGCAGGCATAAATCAAACTAGATGCAACTCTTCCCTTTCTTCACTGACTTTCAGATTCTGTGCGCCCCCCCCCCCTCCCCCAGTACTACACATAGAAGAACATTTATTTTTTTCCTTATTACTCACAGAGGGCATATCACTCCTTATGTTATCATGAGTCTTTTTATCCAATAATAATGGTAATAATGATAATCCTCATTGCATATGTATTTTAAAGCTTGATAGAATTCTGGGGAGATACAAGCATGTTATTTTTGCCATTGGTTATCTAATCTCTTGAGAATTTTTCTTTATAGTGAGCAGTTAATATTAAACTTTTCTGTCAAGTTCTAAGATGAAAAGTTTCTACTAACAATTCTTAACTGGTTTATCCCTCTGATTTTCACTCTATAAATGGAAAAAAACCCACATCTTTAAAGTGTTGTGACCTAAATGTATCTTTTTTTCCTTTTCTATGGGGACAGTAAATCCAAGATAAATTAATTTTGAATATTCTATTGCAATCAGAATTGAATTCAAAGTTTTCCAAGCATTTTTTTTTCAGCCTGTATCTTTAGTAATTTTTACTACTTCCCTGTGGGTGGTATTCATTCTGCCTCATTTTAGGCTAGTCTGCTGAAACAATCTGTCTAGGCTCTTTTATGTTCACTGAAGTGAAAAAGGTTTCCCTGGGGGATGATGCATTGTACCTATGTGGGGGTTCTGTGCTGGATTTATCTTCAGAGAAACAGGACTATATCCCTTGCATCCAAAGAACATGTCTCAGTTCCCTGTTGGAAATAGATGACTACCTTTTCCTTCAATATTTTCTTTTTTTAATTTTATTTTTACCCCTTTGGTGTTGGGATTGTTTGGTTTGCATTTGTTAGGTTTTCTAATAGAGATGCTGGTCTTCTGGGTATTCAAAATATATTGCACAAGGGCTCTGTTAGTGCAAGCCATGAAGTTAGTGACTCCCCCGAGACCTGTTCATCTGACAGTATGCTTTCAAAGGGCTGAGAAAGCCAGGGGAGGGGATGCCTGGGCAAAAATTGACAAACAAAGTGGGGTTTTGAAAGTGATAAAGTAAATAGCTGGGATAGACGGGAGAAATGTCTACCAAAGGCATAAAAGAGAACTCTGGGTTTGACAGACCAGTAAGCAAGCTGGTGATTCTGGGCTTTATCTAAGGCATACTGAACTTAGTTGCCTTATGGGGAAATGACAGGCAGGGATGAGGTAAGGTCCTCCCTCAAATCTATTACCTTAGGAGCTGAGCACATGAGTTAGTATTCAGGTTTATTATTCAAAAAGAATGACATGGCAAGAGAGGAAGGGGCAGCAATGGTAAGGAACACCCCTTCCCTTCCGCCAAACACCTTGTAGCTGTCTTTTGATAAAAGAAAGATTATTTTTTCATGAACAAATCTCTCTCAGGACTCGTCTTAGGTCACGTTTGCTCAACAGCTTAAAGATTATGCCAGAATGTTCCCAGCATAAATTTTAGATGTCAGCAGAGGTGAGAATTGAATCTCACAGTTGCTTAGGTTGATAAAGATCATCCAAAATAGTAAATATTAATTAACACTGTTTTTTACCCAGTGGATCCTCAACCTTTGTAGATGAGGAGGAATTTTTTCTTGTTTCCAAAGAATATTACAGTAAGAATTCTTTTTTGCACTGTTTTGTGCTGCTGTTCAGGAACTTTTTCTAATACTTAATGGTCAATGCTGTTCTTAATACTAAATGCTTAGCATTTTTTTTCCCATATTTTTTCTTAAAAGATAAAAATAACTGACCATTTCTTTCCAAATGGAGTGTAGCATTTATTTAAATTTTTTGGATCAAAAATATTATTTTTATATATATATAAAAAATTGTACAGTGCTACATCTATGAGTAAATTCAGGATGTATAAATTTCCATACTAGCAATTTAAAATGTTACAGCAGAATATAAAATATTAGCAGACAAGCAAAACCTATAATTGTTAGGATTTTCAACTTCCAACCAGTAAAAATACCATGCTTAGGTAATATTAAAAAGAGATTACTGTCTTCAGTTTTGATGCAATACAGTCCCCTCTCCTTAATTTTTTTTTTTAATTTCCTGATAGGATGATTTTTTAAAAAAAATGTGTTGTACATGAAGTTTGAGTAGTAGATACCATCACCTGTTTTGGTTGTCCTGTGCTGTTAGATAACCAAAGCAGTTCTGGAGGAGGGTTCAAAAATCAGGCTTTTGCTTCTAACTTTTTCCTAGCTAGTAAGACAGGTTGCTGCTCTTTTTGTAGCTCTATAATACACTGACTGTCTCTTTGGTGTCCTGTTGAAAGAATGAATGCAGTCCAAAAGGAATTACTATCAGGAGGGAGAGTGCTTCTCTCAACAGCTTCTTATGCAGTCAGCTGGAGGAAAGATGCTAATCTTGATGCTAATTCACCTCAGAGAGGTTCAGTGAGCTATGACTGAGTTTCGAGGCCCAGGTGAATTTTTGGAGAATAAAGACCAAAGGAATGGATATCTACATCTAAAACTTAGTGAGTTGAAGCTCACTAAGGAAACTTTGCATAAGAATTACTTGTTTAATAATTCCGGTTTAATTTCCAGGCTATTCACTGATTCAGATTGCCCTTCTTGGCAACACGCCATCTCATTTTTCAACACAGTTCCCTGGGATGAACAGGGTGGATCCCGAGTCTAGAATAAATCTGTCTAATTGAAATCATATCTGTAAATTGGTTTATATTAGATGGCCATATTATTTATTCCATTTTATGGTTATATCTATATTAAAAAAATTACTAAAAAAAAATAAATTGTACTGCTCTTCAGTTAGGGTTTGCAAATGTTACCTCGTGTAAATCTACCAGAGGTGATTTCTGGAACCAAGTTGATACTACATTTCTGCATTCCTAGTGGCATAATGAAAGTTGGACAGCTCTACATGTGGAAAGTAGCAAGATTCAAGCATGTAGGTGTGCATCTAAGTAGAGTAATTCCAGATTAGTCTCTTGTTTTTGTATTTCATTTGGGTGTTTCTCTGGGACCACAGCAGATGAGAAAACTGGGCAGTAACAGCATTTCCTGGTGTTGCTGTTCAAACCTGGGAATATTCACAATTGTGTTGCATGTACCTTAAACCCAGGTCACTTAAGAGACAATGGCTGCTTCCGGATATGTTGCTATGCCACTGTCTCCTTTCCTAGATGTAAAGCATGAAGGAAGGGACTGAATCCAGACAGGGACATCCCTGAGAAACAATTGCTGGTATCACGTGCAAATTTTAAAGATGTTCAATCTCTTTATCTCTAGGTACTTCTAGCAAGGACCTGGTATTGTTTTCATGTTTTTTATTCCTATTTCTTCTAACAACAACAGGCATTATAAAGAATCAAATTTATCTAGATGGGTGTTCAGACCAGTCTTGCTGAAGGAGGCTTTCTGAAAACCCCATTACGTTCACTGGAGAGATCTGTCACATCTTCTAGTTCTTGCCTTGTGTTAGATCAGGTCCCACCAGCTTGAGTTATCCTCACCACTGTTTATTGTGTTTCTCATTGCTGTTCTGTAAGGTCTTAACCATAAATAATATTACATATCCATAAAGGGTATTGTATATCCTTTATGCTCAGTTAAAAACAAAGCACACCACCCTCCACTGGAATACTTTGAAGTAAGTTTAATGTCTTAAAGAATAATTTAACCTACTTCTGTATGATAAAAAATAGAACTAACTTCATCATAAAAACGCTATTTCTGGAGATCAGCATTTGTATGAAGAATAATTAGGTTATTTTTATATGGTAAAGTCAGATCCTATTAATCTATTGATCTTACATTTAATAAACTTTTGGCTACAATGTGTGGGTGAACTTATGCTACATGTCTTGAAGCGGTAAACGTAATAATAGTATTGCAATTACTAAACATAAATCATTCGCATTGTATGTGCTGTTCTCCACTAAATGTCTAGGACAAGATTGTTGTCATAATTCTAGCCTTTCCTCATTATTTTTTAAGTAATACCCAATGCCCTTCAATTCAGGAGATGAAATACTTCATTTCAGCAATTCAAACTGAACAACATATAAATCCTCACCTGTATCTTTAATTTCCTTTTTGCTAGGCACTGTACAAATTTTTAACCTTTCAGTGTTCTACATTTTCCTTCAAAACCTGTAGCCTAGTCATGGAAAGAAGTTATTCAGCTGGTATCAAATACAATTTTGTAATTCGCTTTTTTGTTTTTCAAGTACTGATTTTTTTTCTGTTGTCTTGCCAATATCTTTGAAGGAAACCACTCCTTAAAGATGGCTTAGTCTCCTCTTGCAATAAATACTGACATTAAGAAAGCCATTTAATACTATTTTTCTCTCTTATTTAAAAGCCAATTTAATGCAAGAGGAGGGTTAGGCTTTCAATCTATCTCTCTTACCTGTTTGTTTTTTGGTTTTAAGAGTTTATTTCTATTTTACTATTTCTTTGGATGGGTATGATGTGTTTATTCTAAATCTGTTTGGGAAATTGGTACCAAATCTACTTTGATGTTACAGGTAGAGGAGAAAATAGTGCTTGAATGTGTAAAGAAAATGGAGGTTTAATTACACTTGCTTTTATGGCCATTGCAGTTTAGCTTTTAGGAACAGCCTATCATTGCTCCAAGTAATAGTGCTGGAAGTGACTTACTGTTTTCTTTCCATCAGTAACTGCTGCTCAGCTGTCTGAAAGTGAAAAATGGAAGTTCAAATTCTTAAGACCTGTGTTTCAAGTATAAGCATACCCATCATTTCCTTCATTAAAAAAAATTATCTTTAATGGTGTCACTGGGAAAGGTATCTATGTATGGAAATTATACAGTTCCAGATGAATTACAGTTGATTTGCATCACATGATAAGAAAACTCTTTTTTTCTCAAAATGTGTACTTTGGAGGATTTCTAAGAGTGAATCATGTGGGCCAGGGATCTTCTGATCCACATCTTTTGATGTTGGACTAGATGATTCCAGTCCCACAGTGTTCTTCAGCTGGGTTTACTCTAAAAAGCGTGTCATTACGATTCACAATTCTTTAACTTGGTTGTCTTCTAAAAGTTTCTCATTCAAATAGGAGAAACAATATTAGTAAAGCTATTGTCAAGAAGATATTGATAAGTAAAAGGTTTAAATTGCATAAATGTTGAAAAGTAGTATTAATCTAAGTTATTAGCCAATAATAAAAGTAGCAAACATCAGTATAATCAAATTATCAGATAAGTCTTATTTTGTTTATCCATACTCATTACAGAGAAATGGATGAGAAATAAAAATAAATGAAAAAGCCCAGAAATGCATCTAGGTAATCTAGAAATAGTTGTTCCGGAAGCTTTTGTTAGGACAGACCCCCAGTGCAACAAGATTTTTTAAATTTTTTTTTTAATTGAATTCCTCTTCCAATGTGGTTGGTGTTTTGAACTGCTATTTAAAAGATCTATCTCCAGGGAAACAAGATCTATGTGGGACTGAAAGACTGACTGACAAATTAAAGTGTGGCTGTAATCAGAAAAAGTGACTATGGAAAAATGATATGGTAGGCTTCTGTAGTTTTTCCTTCTCTGGGATTTCCAGATGAAACTGGCTCAGCGGACAAGTCAATCAGTTATTTTTCTAACTGCCAGAGTTTCAGTTCTGTGTGGGAACTGAAAATTAAGCTGCAGTATTTCTTCCCGCACTTGTAGCGATGCCGCCCATCGTACCTGAGATGTTGTTATTACCGATGATGCACAAGGCAAAACACAGCTCAGTTTCCCTATTTTTTATGATACCTGCTTATTTCTGGACTTTATATAGTTTATGTCATTCTTTAGCTACCTTCCCTAACTCCTACTGGTCCTCAGTTAGAGCAGTGCATTGTTTTCATCTTCTGGTGCTATAACTTTGTGGAAGTCTCAAAGTTAGTTAGAAAAGGTCAAGTACATAACATAAATTGACATCTAGTTTAGCTACTTACTTATAAATAGCTTTTGCACCATTTGCTGCTTTTTCACCCCTTTTTCCTATTTTCCTGTTATAAAGGCAGAGGGTGACTAGAGATGGGAGCGGACAATAAGATGGGGAGAGCAGGAATCTGCTGAGAAATCTGTGCAAGTTGTTGACTAGAAGATATAGAAATGTCATCAGAGAATAAGCACTGTCGAGGAGATGCTTTACTAAGCCAGAAAGCAGTCTTGCTTAGAATGGGTTTGGAGATGAAGTCTATTACAAGTCCAGAGGAAGGTCAAGCTCACAGTTTAGCAGTGTGGCTTCTGGCTTAAGGTCAAAGACTGAAGGAAAGTAATTAATGTGTTAGGATAAAGGCTGCTCCCCCTAACACTTTATGGTGTTACTGCCACAGTATCTGACCTCTTTGTTTTCATTAAAGCTGTTCTAGTTTCCTTTCCTAATCGCTAAGTCTCTCTCCCTTATTCCCTTTACCTTCCCCTTTGGGGATGGAGGGAGGTTCAGAGAGAATGTCTGTGAACAGGCCTAAGGGACTGCTTGGACCCTAAGCCATGACAAGTGGGCAGAGTTGCATAACCTTTGCTATAGAGCTCTACTGGTTATTTTATCCATACTGTCCTCAGCTCAACAAGCTACTGCACCAGAGGATCAAGATGAGGATCAAGATTCTACATTAATATTAAACCAGACTTGATTTTTGATGGGAACAAATGAAAGATAAGTTGGGAGGCTTACCCCTCTGTCCTGTGAGCAGATAAAATGGAGCTTTATGTATTAGCTGTGTTTTCCCCCTTCTTGTGCACAGTGGGAATGGTTCATGCTCTTCGTGGAATGCTGCTGCAATAACAGTTGTCTTCTGGAAAATATAATATGAATGTAACACAAGTACTCTCTTTAATGCTTGAGTTGTGTGAAACTTAATTGTTCTTAACCATTTCAAGCCAGAAATCATATAATTCTATCAAATTTAATAGGCTTTCTTTGTTCCATTGAAATCAAGTGTCATATTAATGATAGTAATCTTGGGGTTTTTTCTTCTCATTTTGTAATCCATTAAAATAAAACTGCTTTTTGTGCTATTTTTCAATAAACCATTGTCAGACATTGTATATTTTAAATTTCTTTACGTAGGCCTATCATTAGTCCAAAATGATCCTTTCTACAGATGAATGTTGCGCTAAAATTTCATCTTATTGTGACTTTTGACATCAGTACTTTATTGAATTAGCAGTTTCCAATTTAATGATACTTGCTTCATTGTCTAAGTCACATTTTAAGCAAATTCATGTCAGTATAAAATTACTGGTATTACTGAATTGGCTTGTGATGTTCTGTTTTCATGAAGATAATTTCTATATTTTGCTCAAATTTGTGGAAGCTGAATCACATTAATTTAATAAAATAGTTTAGAATTTTATTATTACTGGTAGTATAAATGGATATAAATAATGTTTGCTTGTTTAGCTTTCAAAAACATATGGGAGACAGTATTCTAATTAAGTAATTCTTAATTACTGTTCATTCCAGAAACTAGAAAGGTGAAGACATACCCTTTAAAAAATATTTTAAAAATTTATTCCTGAGAGATGCAATATATATGAGGCCTTCAGAGAAACAAGTGAAAACACTGGTCTCTGAAGAGCATAATGTGTTGAGCACTTAGCTAATATTAGGTTTTAAACTGAAATTTGTCACAACAAATAGAGGCTATAAAGAAATGAACCCAAAAGCAGAAGGACAGGTTCAATAATGCATTAGATAGAACTAATAACAAAGTAAATGCTAGCTGCAATAAGAGTATGTTGGTAAATCAGACTCCTTATAAACATCTTTGCAATCACATTATCCTTTATAGAGGAGACATGTTTTTAATAAAAGTGAAGTGAGGATGTTAATGACTGTTGTATTAACAAAACCAATGCAAAGCTGCTCACTTACTATTGCTACTACCACTTTTTCTACTAATTTTTTTTTTCTTCCCATTACAGAAGCTGTACCTACAGGGCTTTGTCACAAACAAAATATAGGTTTGTATTGATATCTGTTTGTTAGCTTATGTGCACATGCTCAAATACCATTGTTTATATCTGACTTTCTTTCATCAGCTTTCATTATAACATTCCAATAATTGGTGTTAAAATAATAAGAAGGGGCTGGCTTTCAGCCTAGTTGAAGAATTTATCATCCAGAAAGGTAACATTGAAAAAAAAAAAATAAATCATGTAAAGCCAAGCCAGTGAGGAAGTTAATTCACATTAGGGAGTTTCTTCTGCACCTTTTTCTTCATCTCAAAGACGTGAAGAGCTTTAAACACTGTTTTTGTGTATTTATGTGGTCTAAAATTTCTTCTACTGCATGTCCCTTAGCTATGTGCAGATGCATGTTCAATGTGTCTGCAAAATGATGACACGTCAATAACCAAATGAGTGGTGGAGCCTGACTATCCTCCCCTGTGGCTGAACTTCAGCATTTTGAATCCTTGTCCTTGTAGGCTTTTCTTTCACTGCTCTCTGCATTTATTCATCTACTGGGAGAGCATAAGCAGAGACTAGCTCTGCTTTAAGAGACTCAGTCAAATCAATATCATGACACCTGGAGCATTCAGTCCTGTACCAGCGTTTCCGTGGATGAGTGCGTTTGTGAAAGCAAACATAACACTTGTTCTAGGTCACTGGACACGTAGCAAACAAATCTGATCGAGGCTGGGGTTTCTGGACATGTTCATCCCCACGGGAGATGCGGAATAATCTGATTGCATTATACCGACCTTCAGTCAAAGGAGTAAGGGCTTACTCTCATTTATCTTAAGTTATACTTAGCCTGGCAGAAATTTTTATGCGTGCCAGCAGTTAATTGCCAATGCTGTTAAAAAAATATCTTGGACCTGCTGGGCATATTATTACCCACTTAATCTTTGGTGTTTGCTCTATATCCAGTGAACTAGGAAAACTTGGTTTTTATGGAGCAATTCATGCTGTCAGAGAGGTGAATCTGAGATGGCAGAACTAAGAGCTCAGCAATATTTCTTGTTCTAAGCTTGAAAAAAAGATGTTGGGAAAATCTTGAAGTGTTTCACAGGACACTACATAAACAATAACACTTCATAAACAATAACAAGCATATCTTTGAAAAATGTCTCTTCTGAATTTATGGAAAAGTTTGAAGAGGCATGGAAATTTCTACTAAGGTGGGGGGGGTTTGGAGAGAAGTAAACCCAGCATTTAATTTGAGTTGACAAAATTCATTTGGCAATTTAATCATAATCACAGTCCACATGCTGTTAGGTTATGTTATGCAAAATCATATTTTAAGGAATATAGGCTTTTAAGCAAACATAATTTGATAATCTCTTTGTTATGCTTGTTTCTTTGTGGGTGATATTCAAACTGACTGTAAAGTATTTTTGTTTCAGTCAGCAGCTGCTGAGATTTTAGGGAACAAATTCATTTCGGAAGATGTCAGTTTATGTGTTTCCAAAAGGTATGTTGTACAGATCATCTGTTTTGTGGGACAGCTAAAAATATTACATTTTATGAATTGGAAGAGAACCAAATTTCAAACTGTCAAAATCTCATGTAGACCAAAAATTCTCTGTGTCAATCAGCTCTATTCAGTATGTGTCTTCTGACTTTTTTTCAGCCAAGGAGCCCTTATTGCAATCCCAAGTCCTCATGTGAACAGGCCACTTGTCATCATCAGCAGGCAGGAGCTGATGAGGTAAGAGACAGGAGTAATTATGCACTTAAAAACCACAATAGTGACATCTGCAGTCACTTCTGAATGTGAAACTTCTGTGTCAGAGATTAATAAATATAAACTTCACTTTTTGTGTAAATAGAGAATTTACAGCTGATGAAGTTTCTGCTTAATATATGGTCTTTGCTCTACATAACAAAGAGACTGGTCTGCCCAGAAAGAAGGAAAATGCAGCTGAAACAGCACCCAGCCTCAGATGCTGGATGTGGAGGTTACTGTGGGAAACAATCTTGGGTCAGCAGTAGAGCCTGGAGCAGACTGGAGTACACAGGGTGTGGGATACATCCCTTTGGGCAAGTTTATCTTCTTGCATCTAAGCATGCAAAAATCCTTTAGCAAAAGGTAGAAAATAAAGGAAATGCCACAAAACAGGTAACTCAGCAGGAAACCTGATAGAATAACGGATATTAAAAATTAAAATAATCTAATGAGGTGCTTTGGACAAGCACAGGAGGCCAGAGCTACCAACCCCACTTAAAATGAGCATTTTATGTTGTATTCCCTCGTGTTTGTGTGGATAAATGCTCCAATTTCACTGATGAATATATTTAATAAAAACACAACCTCGACTGGATGCCTGATGTTTCCAAGCTTATGGAGAGATTTAATAAATGAGGGCCTGCAACTTATATTTAGTGTCTTCAGGTGGTAAATTAGCTACAAGAGGGCTTCCCTATTGTTCCCTGAAAGCGGTAAAAGCAACCAAAGATTTAAAAGCCAAACACAGATGTAAATCTGAGTGTAAGGGCCAGAGATTTCAAAGAGAGCCTATCCTAAGTACACAATAATATTCATATGGAGGCAGAACTTCCTAGAACTTAAATGTCTGTTTAAATATATGAAAAAAGTCCTTTATAAATTAGTTAAGTGCAATGCACATTGGATGATGAAAATTAATCTAGTGATTTTCTGATATAAACTATTTGTCATGCAACTAAAACCAACATATTTTTGCTTTACTTTTAAAACGTTCTTTGTAACTACAACTAAGTTGGGGTTTTGTTTTGCTGTTGATCTGGTTACCAGATCATCAACTGCTGCAAAGATGTGCCTGCCCAATGAATTCAGTGCTGCCTGGCAGTTAAAGCAATGCAGTAATAGTTTTATGTGACATATTGTTTGTTTGGGTTGTGTTTTTTTTTCTGTTTTGTTTTGTTTAGTTTTTGTTTGTTTGCTTGTTTGTTTCATTCAGGGGGAGGGGATGTCTGGTTTTTTTTGTCATACATCCTGGACAAGAACAAAGAGAAATAAATTCTCTTTGCTTTGCCTTGTGTTTGTTTTTTCACATACCCCTTGTTCTTGACATATGTGTAAGAAGGGTCTTGCAGGAGGAGATCAACAGCTACTTGAGAGACAAGATCTAGCCTGGCTGGGTGAAGAACAGGGGATCACATGAGGATCACCAACAACTGACAGCAGGCAAAATGTGGAGGGCAAAAGGTGTGTAAAAACATTTTGAAAGTGTGTGGGAGATGATCACATGAGGTCCGGCTTCCTACAGTTTGTATCTGAGTCATCACCACGGCGGCAACAGCACATGCGCTCCTTTGAAGGTATTTCCATGCCCCTTGAGCGTCTGTGAGCAGCTGCACATGGCCCTCTCCCTTGAGGGTTCACAAGGCAACCTGGTGTAGAGCCTTTCCTGAAGTAGGAAGCAGTCGTAGGGTATCTCTGCTCCTCTCAGTATATTGCCATGAAAATCAGAGTCCCATCCCTTTGTCAAATGTGGCTGTGCTGTCCAGTGCATTCAGTGCACTGTAAGGAACGTGACAACATAAACATCACTTCCTGGGGAAGCCAAACTAAAAAATGTGAGAGATAAAGAGACAGGAGGAGAGTGCAGATAGGATGAAAGAGATGGGAGAATACAAAAATGCCCAAGTTAGAGAGAGAGAGACAATGCCAAGGCCTGGGAGAATCAGACCATTGGATGCCTGATGTTTCCAACCTTATGGAGAGATTATGCATTCCATTGCACCATCTCTACATGATTGTCTCCTCTCTTTGTTTCTCTTTGTAAGCAGGAGAGGATAAACTGTGCGAGCTGTAACATGAAGGCTTTGGTGTAAAAATGATGATGATATAGCCCACTTTAAGAAAAACTTGGTTTATTCACTATGATTTGTGAAAGAACTCTCGGCAGTACAGGCTATGACAGCAATTTGTTGTATGTAGATTTTTTTTTTTTCACTGCGGCAGTAGCCGTTTGCAGCCCCTTCTGCATGTTTATAAGGCAAAAGCTCATGGATAAACTCTGAATCCTTTCAGAAAAGCAGTGCCTGCTAACATTTGACATGTCTGAAGCCTAGTTAAAGCTGACTCACATTACAGTCAGTGATCCAACCGACCACTTCTCCTGAGCTGTGTGATTCAGTAAAGCTGAGCCAAAGGTTGTTTCCAGGGACCTGGGTAGTTCAGAGAGTTCATAACAGAATGCAAAGCCTTTCACTCCTGGGTTGCCTGTTTCAGTCCAAAATGACAGAGAATGATGTTTGTATGGCCTGTGTGCTAAAAATGGATTGCTTTACTCCAGTCTGCAGTAGCGCTGACACTTCATAGCTGTAGCTGCAGGAAGACTAATGATCCTGTGCTCATGCCACATAAACCACCCCTAGCAACTTCTTTAGTTTCCACCAGGTCATGATGGACATGGTTTGGCACCTGTAGGTGGGAGTTTGCAATGCCATTACCTCTTCTGGGATTACTGGGAAATAAAGAGAAACTGTTAAGTCTCAATCTGGCACCTTTAATGAGTTCTAAGTTGTCTTTGAAGGGATGGTGAGAAAAGCATTCAGGAAGCATATCATAGATCCAAAATGATCTTCATGCCCTGGAACTGGAGTTTCAACATTTGCATTAGAACAAACATTTTCCATGAATACAAATTTAAAGTGAAACACCCGTGGGGAGAATTTTACATTCAGCAAGCTGCTGCTGGGCTGATAGGAGATGGGAGTGCGTACACAGAGCTGGGTGCTGATTTTGCATTTAATTAAATGGAAAACCTGCATGAAGGTTATGCCATCTCTGTAAGAAGCCCTGCATTTTTTAAGCATTTGACATGGAGCATTAGAAGTAGAATGGTTAAATGACAGTCACAATAATATGTTATATTGTTCATAGCAGTCAGGTGTCACCAAAATGGATTGATTTCTATTAAGGAGCACTAAAGGAGTATTGGATTCAATTGAATGAAGTGAATGTGCTGTAATATCTCTCTGAAATTTCTTGCATTTTCCTTTAGTGGTACCTGAGAGAAATAAAAATGTACGTGTAAATACAGATATTAAAGAATTAGCAGGTACAGATACTGAAAAATTCCTGTCTAGGAAGTCCTGTGGGAACCATATTCTTGTTTACTGTTTCCAACCCTTCTGGACAGGATGCAAATTTCTACACCTGTGATTAAAATAGTGTTTTCAAAAAATGCTCAAGGAAGACATGGCCACCACAGAGACCACAATGCTTTGTTACACTGGCTTTAACCATGTCAAGGCATTAGAAACAAAGGGAATTTCAGTAAGATTAACATAAATGTAACGTATTTTTGAGTGCTACTAATGTGAAATTGCTTTAATAGAATAGGAAAAAAATATCACGGTCCTCTTATCCAAGACTTCTAAACTAGCAAGGCCTACAAAGAACAGTTCCTTTCCCCATAAGAATAGTCTGCTGCTATTATCAAATTCTGCTGCTGACACGGACCTAGATGACCTCTTCTTGTTTTGGTATTTAGTTCATCCATGTTTAAAAAATATCAACTCAATTGGCAGTGAAGTTTTCTTATCAGGCTTTGTGGCAATGAATTATTACCCTCTTAGTTTAAATCTGAGCAGTCATTTAAACAAACCCCTCCCAGTCATGTAGGCAGCTTATTTTATATGTGAAAGTTAGTTAAGAGATATCAGGTATTTAAAGTACCTTTTTAAATACATTCTCTCAATCCTTACATTGACGTGTCCTACAGGCAAAATAACAAAATCTCCAGTATGTGCTCTGGCACTCCAGGAACCAGATTTGCCATATTCTGGTGCGAGTTGCTTGTATCAAAAACTCTTTTTCTGGACAGTGTTGACATTTATATAGTTTCCACTGGGTTTTTTTCCATGCCATCTCTATCCTTACGGTAAGTTAATTGAAAAACATTAAAACAATTGTTTTATAGCTGCTTTCAGTTGGGAGCTGTTACTTGTATGGTCTCAATCTGCACTAGCAAAACATATGCAAGAGGTTAGATCTGAATGCAAAGTAATAACCTATCAGAATACGATGTCTTGAGGGAAACACATCCCTCAAGAACTTTATGTAGTCAGTGGCAATAGTGAGCAGGAGATGAATTTCACCTGCAAGCGGTCTGAAATCAGTAACAGAGAATTTTGCATCCTTGCAGGCATCTGTCAGTGGACACAAATGATCAAACCAAAATATTACCACCCTGTATGATCTCCTTATTTTTCTAATAGGAGTGAGAGACTACAGAATACTATAACCTTTGCCACAGCGGCACAAAAAGCAGACCCAGAACTCTGTGGAGAAGTACAAATAATAAAAATGATTTGGTTTGCATCTCTTAGCGTGAGCAATAAGTTTGCTTTGTCTAATGTATAGTTGAGGTAATTCCAGAACAAAATAACAGCAAAGAGATATGACAAAAGGTGATGGTCAGTGCTTGCTGTGGTAATTTTTGGGTGTATTTTCACCCATACGCAGACTTCAGAGTTGGGCTGGATACTCACAGCATGTTCAGTTTTACTTAGCTGACACTAGTGTTTCTACTGGGGTGGTTTTCAAGCCATTTCTTATAGGAAAGTAAAGCATTGATTGCTATTGATAGTCTGGACCTTCTTAAGTAAAGAAGTCCTTTTCATTTGTGTCCTTTTTCTTCTCCTTTTCAGACTTAGAAACATCTGAGATATTTCTATTGCTGGTCCCTATTCCTGAATACTGCTGGTATGGAATATCAAAGGTAAACTGTCTATTGATTTTTATTCTCTTTTTGTTTTCAAGAATTTGAATATACTGCAATTAACCAAATTAACAGTATTTGTTATACTGTGTTATCTGTGATCTCACCTGTTTTCTGAATAGAAGAAATAAGTATTTGAGGTGGTTATTGTATATTGTGATTCATAGCATGCTTCTGTAGAAGACTAATTCACTTGACTTGGGTTGAGATGTTTCTAATTTATGTCATGGAAAAAGGAAAGATTGAGAGAGAAAGAACAAGCATGTCATGACATTTTAAGGATGATATCTGTATCCAATGGTAGTGGTCCTCAAAGCAAACTGTAGGTACAAGATAGTAAATCAAAGGAATCAATATCTCTGATTTCTGTCTTTTAAACTCTGAAGCTTTATTTTGTCACAATTATGTGCAAGAAATACTGTATGCTCATGAAAACAGAGTTGTTTGCATATCATGAACACGAATGTTGTCTGAGATTTATAGTTTTTCCTCAAAATGACAGTCGGAGACCTTAAATGCATCTTTAAAAGCTCACAAGTCAAGTTCTATGCATCCTTAATAACAGAAAATTATAGAAGCAGAACTGCTATGATTTTGTGGCCTTTTTCTGAATCAGCTCCAAGCTGAAACTACAGATGCCAGAAGAGACCGATTAGTATGAGTATCAACACTGTAACTGAGATTCTCAAAATAAGCAACCAAGAAATTGTCAAAAAAAGAGATGAGCAAAATAATGACAAGATTAAAACAGTCATTAATGCTGAAAAGCTAAAGTGGGATAAAAGGGGCCAGGAACATTACAGTGCAGCTACTCATGCAGCCTATAACAGTTTTGTAATTAAGAAGCTATTAGTGATGTAAATACTGGGTAGTGTTATTGTAACTCCCACATCATGTCAGTTAAAACAACATTAAAGTTTGATGCGTTATGAGGCAAATCAGAGATAAACTGCTCATATCTAAGAAGAGAAATTTATCTTTTATGCTTTTATAGAATTTTGAGGCAGGGAGAGATTTTTGGTACCTCTGCTCAATGGGAACACTACGTTTTTGCCTGGCTTTCCAATTAACAGGGATTTGCACCAAAACTTGGGAGAAAAGGGTTCAGTTCTGGGTTCTGCCATAAGCTTGCTGTGTAAGTTTGTCAGTAATTTTTTTCTGTCCAGTAAGCACATGGGTTTTATGTGTGGAAAAATAAAAAATAGTAGTTGGAGTATTAGGTTAAAAATGTTGTTATTCAGATCTATATATATATACACACAAGCACACACACATGTTATCACCAAAATCATTGAGCTTCACACATTGACAAAGTGTCCATCTGTTTCCTACTTCTTTCAACAAGATGCTCTCATTTATGAACATAAGAAGAAACAGAAGCAATTGCAGTGCTTGTTTTAGTTTAAAAAGTTAAACTGCTTTCAAGTGTTCTGCAGAATGCTGTTGGTCAGAATGTTGAGGGTGTTTAAAATATGCATATACCCACTGGATATCCACTCTGAATAGAACAGTTGGAACAAAAAATAACAGAAATTAAACATGGATCTAAGATCCGTAAGTCCAAAAGCTGCAGATCAATAATAAATTAATAAAACAGTTCAAAAGCATTCACGAGAATAGTTCTCAAAATCACCTTAAAGGGCACACCAAAGTGTTTCAAATAGAAAGCAAGTGGAAAACAGGGCTCAGATGTCACTGTATTTTGTAGTGTACTGCATGTATTTTAATACAATAAATGAAAACATTGTTCAGTATGGTGTAACAGAAAACAGATGAAATGGTACACATTTCACATGTATAAAAGGCTTTCAAAATGCAATAATATTTCTTCAGTGTAAGTTTTTCTAGTGGCGTTGGATAGGAAAGGATGACAACATTTCAATAGTTTAAGCTTGATATTTATGTCTCATTTAACTTCTCTGTTGATTAGTTCATTTTACTAACTAGCCGTTTATGTGACAGATGATTCCTTAAGCAAATGCGGCAACAGTTGCAAGGCTGGAAATACTTTTTAAGTAGCTCTGCCAATATCGCAGTTAGGGCTTTTGGGGATTAGAGATTAGCTGATTAATATGTACATTTATGTTCAAAATTCTAACAGCCTGTGGTATTGAAATGTGCAGACTTCAGTCTGTTAACTTGGTCTTTCGAAATGGAGAATTGCATAATAGGTACCTAACAGCATATTGTCAGTAAGTAGATATGAGACCACTTGAAATAATACATCTATCACATAAGAATCGATAGTTAAGGGAAATAAAAGAGGCTATAATTGCTTCTAAGAAAATATAGCTAAATGTACCCAGAATTACTGTAAAAGAAATGCTGAGTATATGAAGTTGTTTTTGCTTTTGTCTGTATGCTAAAACCAGTGTTTTTAAATCCCCATGGTTTCCGGGAGTGAAAACCTGGACCCCTTGAAGTCAATAGGAGTAGTGTTATTAAATTCAGCACAACCAGGATTTCACCTTGGGTTCAGGCACTAGGAGCTTAGCATGCAGCAGAGAATGAAGGCATTTTGCTCTTGATTTATGAAATAGCCTCTTGCTGTGTCAGATTCCTGGAGTGTTGCTGGTTTGTGTTAACAAAGATGGGGTCAGATCCTTCCGCTGAAAGCCTCCTGATTGCTGACATTTTATACCAACCAAATCTCTATCCATTATTAGGAACATGGGATTTATGGAATGGATTCAAGAATGATTCCACGTGAAGAGCATTGATATGAGAACAGATATTATATAATTGCACTGAAAGTTTATGTCTGTAGCTGCTTATACCCACAGAACAGGTGAGTGAATTAAGGAAGAAAGGAGATTCTGTCCTTTTTTTATCTTGTACTATTTTTCTCTGCATCTGCTGGCCATTGTTGGAGATACAGAAGTAGTCTGGACTCTGGGGCAGTTCCTGTCTCTACTGAGAATTTTTGAGAACAATATTCTCCCTTCTTTCTATTTTGCTTAAAAATATGGCACAAAAGAGCAAACATGTTCAGGAAAACAGAGTTGTTCATGACTTTCAAAGGGGATGGATAGCCCTGTTCTCAATACACGTGATATGCGGAAGCTGTAGAAGTTTACAGGCTGACAAGATAACAATGTGTTAAAATACTCCAGATAAGAGCAGGACAAGGTGGGGAAAGTAATAGTCATTAATCACTTATTTCTAATAGTTTCTCATGAATTTCTAAACCACAGACCAAAGTCATTCAAGTAAGGGTCACTGCCCCTGTGTATATATGAGCACATTTGATATTATGCAATTTGATTCACATCCTATATCTGCAATCCCTAGCATCTATTTTATTTAAACAATTCAACTCCCAAACCAGGTTCCCTGCTTTTCTGACCCATTGCTTGAAAATCTTCAGTCCCTTCCAAACTAAGTGGCCAGAGCAGCTATATGTGAGGCAAATCTGGGTGTGCTTTGTACACCTTCCTGCACAGGGCTGCAGTGTTTTTTGTATCTTTTTGGTATCAGCATCGGCTCCTTCCCTAGTATTTTCTAATCCTGCCTTACTCTTAACTGCAGGAGCACTTACCTGCTACCATAAGGCATCTGCTCTAGCCTTAAGACAAAGTGGAAAGACGGAAGGGAAACAGCAAAGGGCCGTGTTGTGAGGGATGGGTAGAGCTTCATTAGTGAAAGACATCTGCTCGTCTTGGTCTGCTGTCTTCCTGGTGAGCATTAACTTCTGTCAGCCGAACAGATAGTTCCTGTTTGTCTGGGAACATTTTTGATTTCATTTAATATAAGCAACAAAATACACAAAGAATAAAGCCCTATGAATATAATATAGTGCTTTGAGTGAAGTGTCCCACAAATAACAAGGGAATCGATAGACTCCAGTTTCTGTTATGAAATGAGACATTTATTACTAAGTAATGGAAAAAATAACAATGGGAATAGGATTATTGTCAGGGTTTGTTAGGGTGAACATGAAACCCAAGTGAATTTGGTGGTTGGAAAGAGAGTACAGGTGTGCAGAGTTCAGTCCCTGCTCTGCTCTGTGCCCTGAGGCTACCCTTCATGCTTTCAAAGATGGCATTGGAGCCCTGGTTGGGGGTGGGGTGGATGGAAGGAAGGACTATCTCTGTATTTATAATGGGGAAAACCAGCATCTTGGATAAGCCTAAAGCAGCTTGTCAGCTTTCAATTCTTCCTGACAGCATAAACTCTAAAGTTAGCATTTCCACTATTCAAGCTAAACTATGGTAGAAGAAATAACTATATTTTTCCTTGACCTTTCAGTAAACCTATTGAGTTTAGCTCTTTTTAAGAGCATACAGACTGAAAAGCAATAAATACGGAAATATTCTTATGAACTAAACACATGTTGTTATATCTATAATAAAAAAATTATTTGAGCTCCTTACTCTTCCGTTGAAAGTATCAGATTATTTTGGTCCAGACAAAAATTTAACATAAGAAATTAAATGAAATCAACATCTCTAAAGTACCAGGTGTCTTATTCACCTATTTTATTTAAGATATGCATTGAAATTGCAAGTGGATCATAAGATAGTTATTATAGTAAATTCTGACTCAATAAACACTTGCTGAAGGGTTTAAATGATGGTTTTATTGCCCTTTGTGAAGCAAAATGGAAATGATGAAAATAAGCAATAGCCCAAGACATTTATACTCCTAAAGTTGCATCATTTCTGATTATTAAAAAAAAACCAATAAAACACCCAAACCTAAAAAAAACCCCGAAACACACAAAAACCCAACCAAACAACAACAACACAACACCAAAAAAACACAATGATCTTTTCTAATGGGAATGGAAAGTCATGAATTTCAGAGAATACCCAAATTTCTTAGTATGTTAATGCTGGAATGCTAGTAAGTCATCTTTTTCAATTCTTATGAAACTTACTGTTTTTTACCAAGACTTTGTTTGCTTATGCAAAAATAAATGCAGGTTCCTCAAGTTTGAAATACCATGTTTTTTTTTGTTTTTTGTTTTTTTTTCTTCCTCTTCTCTCTCTTTACTCTTATCTCCAATCACCAGAAAAATTGTCTAGGAGAAGCATCTTGTGCTATGCTATTCTAGAGATAAATCATAGGATAGGGAATAAAGAAGGCATGGAACAAAATTTTAAAGCCAATGTATACAATTTGCCTCGAGGGATTTGTAAACATTTTTATGCAGCGTTTGCCCAGAATTATTTACTCTGGGTTGTTTCAGCATTTTACACTCTTATCAGTTAGACCTCAATACTGATATAGCTTCTTGGAACAGTTACATTGTCCTTACTCTATATATTTACAGAACATTTCATCCTCTGTGTCAGTCTTGCTGTGATGGACAGTATTTTGCATCATAATGATTGTCTGTATGTAAAAAGAGGACTAATTTATATGACAGCCACTTTGCTTGATGTATGGATTCATATCTGTTCAACAGGCTGAGTCTGAAGTTGTTATCTTGAGAAGTTACCAAAGGTACAATCTATAATGCCACTAGTTTTGCATCTCTTAAAGGCCTCAGATGCTGCATCCATACCTAGAAATCAATAACCAATCTGAGAGATACCCCAGATTTGTTGAAATAGATTCTGAAAGTACCTGAGAGGAAGGCTGACCTCCCAGCTGCAGTTACTCCAGCCTCTTATCTGTACAGATTAAAAAAAGAATAATGAAATAGAGTACTAATGGAAAACCTTGAAGTTTGGAAGGCACACGAGGTAACATGTGCAAACCTATGGAATCCTTGATCTTTAGTTCTTAATGTGGTGCTGTGGAAGTTAATTTACTTTCTTGGTGGTGTTTTGGGGGGTTTTTCCTCCCTCCTCGCTATTCCCTCCTTACTCTTCTTTTGATGATCTGAATAATGCTGACAAATCCTCTTTATTCAGGAGTTAAAAGAGAACGACTTATTAAATTCTGTGAAAAATGACTGTAGAATCTTCTTCTAGGCATAAGTCCCAAGAAAATATTTAGGCTTTTTCATAACCTTAAAACTGGACCCACAGAACTTAGTTCACTTGGGGAGGGGGGAACAACAAAAAAGGAAACCCCAGCATTACATTACATGGTGTGTTTTGGGACATGGTTTCTGAGTTTTTTTCTTTTTGTGTTGCATTAAGAAAGGTTTACTGTCCAAATGATTGGCAGAAACATCATAAAAAATAAAATTGGTTTTATCCTCTGTAGCAAAATCCTACAAAAGATGAGTCTTGATCTACCTTGTAGGTGTATAAACTCGTGACAACTGATCTAATAGCGTAAGGGAATTTAATATCTGTAACAACACAGATGAGGAGTCCTGTGTGAAAAGAATTTCAAAGCTTGATCACTTGCTTGTTCAGCACTTAAAGGAAGAATACCCCATGATATCAATTTTACTATTTTAAAATTTAAGAATTTTAAATCCTATTTAAAACATGGCAGAGGGAAAATCCCCAAACCCTACATAATTAAAAAAACAGCCAATAAATGATTTGGTAATGGAAACAAAATTGCAGCTAGTAAGAGGAGCTAATTAAATGGAGTATTTGTAAAGAATATTTAGTATTAAAGAAAAAAAAAAAAAAAAGTGGTAATATTGGTAAAATAATTTTCTTTTATTTTTACCTCTTGGTTTCCAAAATAGATGTATTACTGTGGGACACATTCAAGTAGATTTTGCCATGTCACCTGCAGTTTGCTAATATGAACTGGCTAAATAAACATCAAAAACATCATGTATAAAACCAGAACAAAAGAGTTCTCTTTAAGAATTCAAGTCCCAAAATAACATCATTTTTTCTCCAGTAAAATTATATACATTATAATATATATTATATATAATATTGACAAAGCAGTTATCCTTTTATAAGGTAAAGTTAATTTTCATTTAACTATTTTACATAGATAAATGGAATACAGATACTGAAACATACTATGTTTACTCTTAAAGGGAATGTTTCTGCTGAGCTTGTGATACATAAATGTGAGCAGAAGAAAATATTTTATATGTATAGTCCCAATTTTGTGATGTTTACAAAGTCTATAGAATCTCATCCAGCATCAGATTACATCATCATGCCATGTATGTCCATACTCAGTTCCCATTCATTATGAGAGAGAGGAAGGAAAATTTTAATATTATGCTTTATAGACAGATTTTAGTCATTAAAGTGGTGGAATGCAAATTCAAAACCTTTCCAGGAGTAGTATAAAGGGTGAGACACGAAGAGCAAAGCCTTTTCTTTTTATTTTGTCTTGGAAGAAAAATTTAAGATAAACAGTGATTATTTGCCTTTTTTCCCCCCTCATTTGTAGTAAAGGTAATAAAATCATGAAAGCTTAAAAGTGGAGAGCAACTCTTTAAATTTATCCTTCTCTAGTGGCTCCTTATTTCTAATTTCTGTGTTCTGAATTTGCTTAATTAAATCCTAGGAAGGTTATATCACACATAGACATCAAAGATTGTTAGCTAAATGATATTGTAATTTATATATCTAGGCTGTTTAGGGACATAAATAGGAAATTAAAACAAAATATGAATACACTGCTTTTATTTGTATGCAAATTTCAGCTATTCTGTATATAAGATATCTAACTAGACATAATTAAAAAAAAAAAGAAATGATCTTGCCTTTATGGAGTTTTATGTAGCAGTTGATAGAACGTGATTTTTTGTAAATCACTACTTTTGCAAGTAAAAGGATTCTTTACTACGTTTATACATACACATATATATCAAACCCCTACCGTTCTAGGACTATGACTATGTATGTATTTTTTAAATTGGGTGTTGTTTGTTCCCAATACCCATAAAAATCAAAGACCTTTTTTGACATTCTTTCAACATACTTTTTTACATGCAGCTTCTCCTATCCTGAACCAAAGTAAAAATGCAGATTAGATTGTGAATTTATTCAGTACAAATTGTGACTTCTGTGTGCATTTTTTCCATTCTGATACCATTCCAGATAATGCGTCTTTGTACTTGTTAAAGAAAAGCTACAGTTTGAGACCTAAATAGCCTCAAAAATCCATAGTTGTCCTTTTACAAGTCCAAAGAACTTTAAAAATGTTCTTTAGCATTCCAACTTAAAACTTGAACTTCTGTACGCTACCCTGTTCCTTGCAATTTATATTTAGAGCATACTATACTAGAAGTACTAGTAGCTAGAACTGAAATATTGAGCACATATTAAGAGAGATTTGATGATGTTTACAGAATTGCCTATTAAAAACTGGAAATGTCCTAGGTAGCAAGCATAAGTTTGATAAAAATGTCTCTTGATCCTGCCAGCCGTTCAAAATGGGCTATAAATGCTCATATATATATGGAATACACTACTTTAATCATACAGGGTTTTAGTCAGCACTTCTAGATGCACAATGCTATCTGTACATATAACATTTACTTCCTTGGTAATTCTATGTGACATAGAAACTATATGGAGATCTCTAAGTTCAGTGTAACAAAATACTGTAGCTAGTTCTTTTGCTATGTAGGTGTGAAAATCCTCACAATCATAACACATATGGATATTTTATTCATTACTGAAGGTCTAAAAATCATATTTTAAGCCTTCATCTACTTTTCATCAGAAATTGTAATATCTATTTGCTGCCTTAGTTATTTGCAAATTCCTTTTCAAGTAGATTAATTAAAATAATAGAACTTAAAATATGATCTAGAAATTGATTTAATTATAAGATTTCATGTCCCTTTTAAAAACAACCAGTGTATGATTTAATGCAATTATCGTATCTATTTGCCTGTAAGCATTTCATTCCAAATTAATCTTTAAACCTGACAGTTATTATTTCCCCTGTTGCTTCAGAAAGCCAGAAAAATATGTACTAGTCTATTCTTATTGACTTTGTTATCCCTTCTGGCTTTCAAGCTCCCTGGAGCACTAATAAAGGTCAAGGGGTTTGAGAGTGAAACGCAGTCCCTTCACCTGGTGTATAATACCTGCTAGTACAAGAATAACAGAAAATATCAGTTTCTTTCTAGTGAATATAATGGATTGCTTCACAACTGAATATCAGAGCAAAGGTGCTAGAAAATAGAAATGCCTTTTGGAATGGATTCTGGTACTTGAGATTCTAGTAGGTGGTACATGATTGCTAAAGGTTTTTGTTACTTTGCTCATTAGAAACTCAATGGTCATACCAATCGTTAAATATTGACAATAAGAGTAAAAATCATAGAATGGTAGCAGTTGTAAGGGACCTCTGGAGATCACTGAATCCAACAATCTCTGCCAGCGCAGGATCACCTAGGGTGGGCCACACAGGAACACATACAGACAGATTTTGAAAGTCTCTAGAGAAGGAGACTCCAAAACCCCTCTGGGCAGCCTGTTCCAGTGCTCTGTCACCCTCACAGCAAACAAGTTTTTTTCCTCATGTTGAGGTGGAACTTCCTGCTTTCCCATCAGTGACCGTTGCCCCTTGTTCTGTCACAGAGCAGCACTGAAAAGAGACTGGCCTCTTCTACTTGACCCTGACCCTTCAGATATTTGTAAACATTGATAAGATCCCCTCTCAGGCTAAGCAGCCCTAGGTCCCTCAGCCTTTCCTTGTAAGAGAGATGTTTCAGTCCTTTAATCATGCCCATAGCACTCTGTTGGACTCTCTCTAGTATTTCCCTGTCCCTTTTGAACTGGGGAGCCCATAACTGGAGACAATACTCCAGATGCGGCCACACTAGGGCAGAGTACGGGCAGAGGTGTTAAATAGTTAAGAGTCTTTCTAATGTCATCCAACTCTAGCACAAAAAGCTTTGAATTACCTCTAGCATAATAAACCCCACATATAACATGGAAGAAAGATGAGTATTTATGCATGTCCTAACTTCAAGCTTGCATAAGCATTCAATGAAATTGCTTTAATGACCTTCTGGAGGAGGGCCTCATGAAGACACCCTAAAATTTAAATGCTACTACATCAGGGTTCATATTATTCTTATTTAGTTCACTGCTTTGACTAGCTGCAGTTGATTCACAGCTCAGTAACACTTTCCCAACTTTTGAAGTTGTATACTAGACAGATGCTGTTATATTACTTTGGGAGGAAATTTTCAGTCTTTATACTAAAGACTGATACTATAGATCCCCTAAATTACACAGAACTACAGAACAATTTTCATAAGTGTATTTATATTACATGAAGCTACTATTCTATCATGGTCACTTAGAAGAAAATAGCTAAACCCCAGGGTTTTTGAATGTTGTGATTATAAATGTTATTCTGGGGATTAACTTTTTCAGAGGATGAAAATTAAACCATGAAATGGAATTTCAATTGTTTGCTGCTTTTTTTTTTCAGCATGGAGTCATGTTCTGTTTCTGTCATGTCATCCCCCCCCCTGCTTCTACTTTCTTTGCTTTCTTATTCTCCTGTCTGTTTTTTTTAATCAGAACAGTATTTTAGGAAGTGTCCACATCTTTGGATATTTATCCTTGGCTCTTGTTACTTGAAGTCATGAAATTATTCCCTGGCATCTCATCTTGATGATATCTCTTGTCCCAGGGAGGAGGGCCAGAGGAAGGTTGTAAAAAATGAAGCCTTTATATCAACACTGCATTCTTATAAAGCAAATGGATAGAATCTTAATAGCTTTGGAAATACTCTGTTGTGCACAGCCTTTGCTTTTACCTTCAGAACATCTGGCAAGAAATATAGTTCTGAATTACTATATTTAATAGAGAAAGAGGACGTTTTCAGAGGGTAAAGCAGTTGTAAAAAAGCTACTGCTGCAAAAGTGTGGATACTTATCTATATTAATTTGTTAAAGAAATAGAAGTGTAAATGTGAAATGATCAGGATTTGTTCCAGTGTTTGTTCCAAAAAATCCACTTATATCTTATCTTCCTCAGGCAAATTTTCTATTCTAAGCACACTCATGTAAAATAATAAACTCCACTCTAGATAAACTTCTAATGAGATGTAATTTCAATGTCTTGTGTAAAATTTGTTTTATAAATGACTGCATCTGTGTGTTTGTGCTTATATCCTCAAAACTAAAAGCATAGAAAAATATTTTGAATAATATAATTCAGACACATCAGTAAAGAAACTAAAAGTAACTAACATTAAACTAACCTGAATTTTTGAGCTTCTGCTCAGATCCAATATATATTTTTACCTCCTGAAGAAACTTAAATTACTCTATTCTTTCAGAAATACAATATTGATTTTCTGCTGTTTTGTTGCCAGTGTTTTTATAAACACAAACACTACAATTTTTAAATGTTTTTGTGGATTTGCTGGAAATGTGCAAGCCTTCTATGTGCTGTAAGACAAGACAGTGCAGTGTTCATCACTGAGTTTAGAGAAAGGAGAATTTCACTCAGTGTGTACTTATATCCTGTCTTGACAATTTTCACAAGGATCTGGTTTAATTTTTTGCTATTCTTGATGATGTTTCAGTAACAATGGTCTAATTTCAGTATTTGGAAATATTTGTATTTGTTTTTCAAGCACACAGGAACTTGCAGCTCTGATTAGACAAGCATCAGTATTCACACACTGAAACACTTCTGTTTGGGGCTGGGATGAAGCACTCCAGAATTTTCTGTGGAGTAACAGAAAGCTTTTTAAAAAGTTTGGTCAAGAAACTCAAATAACATAGATGTATTTATGTTGACATGATTGGGGCCTTAATACATGTAATAAATATGTAATACAATGTAATAAACTTTGTTTTAGATGATGAGGTGAATATACTGCTGTCTTCACTGAGCATGCTCTCTAATTGGGTTGAGCATCTGATTCACCTGGTTTAGGTGAATAGAACCTGCCTGCTGAAGGAAGTGGCTTGCTAAATCTCCAGGCTTTGTAAATTCCAAAGGTAAGCCACAGTTTCACCTCACAGAAGTTTTATTTGTTTTTGTCTCAAAATGTGGCATTTGGGTTTTTGGGTGGTTGGTTTGTTGACATTTTTTGTTGTTGCTTGTGTTTTGTTTGTTTGCTTTTTATTAAGGAAAAGCCTATGGTTAAGTAGAACCAAAATACCAGTAAGTCCTGTTTTGTTAATTTTTTTAATATCACTACCCAAAAGCGAGATTTAAATACCAGGTGCTCCATGCTCCTTAAACATATCTTCTAGTATAGGAGTTTCATGCTATGAAGGACTTTTAGCTTTTCAGAAGCTTTTGGAGTGGTCCCTGTAGTTGACCAAAAAAAATCCATCCACCTTCCTGTTCTCCAGAGTGCAGCACAACTACATTTGGCTGTTTGCATTATTGGGTAACAACACAGGGAAGCTGTACATATTATAAAGAGATGGAAAACTTGTGAAAAAAAATATTTTTAAAAAATCCCCTCCCTGAATTATCCAGTATTATTTATCTCTACACAACCTAATCTGTAAAAGAAAGAATAAAAATAGGGATTGTATAATATTTTCAGAGGGCAGCTGATGTTACTGGGCCTTTGTTTTGTAGTTTCACTGATACTGTCCCTTCAGTCTGCCCTAAAGCAGACAGTGCCAAAATGGGTGGGTGGAGTCATGGGAGCGTGATACCAGCATGAAATGTCTGCACCTGCTAAAATACAGGAGATTGCTCACCAGGAGGAAAAGTCTGTCTTAGTTAAAGTTTTACTGTGAATATGATGCAGGTATAGCTGAATTTATGCAGGTGGAGGAAAATCTTAAACATTATCCTAAACAACACACAGCATTGTACAAAATATCTCAGTCCTAATAAAAGCTTTAAAATGCCCCTATTAATCCCATAATTGCAAATGGCTTCTATGTGACTTTACTATAAAGCTGACAAAAAGTTACCAAGACAGGCAAGTAGAAGTGCTTTAATGTCTCAAAATCCTCATGTGATGAGAAGCTCCTAAAACAAGCTGTGTGTGGCTGCTCACACCCTCCTAGCCAGCTGTCTTCAATAGTCTGGAGATTACTGGCACCTGATATAGATTAGAGCCCTCTAACAGCACTCCTTACTTACCCTGGGAACAGCACCACGATGGAGCCAGGACAAAGGTAGTGCTTTGATGTTCCTTGGGATTTTTTGCTGCTACTTCTTTGGATCTTAGTCATCATCTCTAGCTTGTATCTGTGATGTGGTTACACTGGCTGCTGTTTCATTTGTGGTGTTTGCTAGAGAGCTGCTCTAAGTGTGTGTGGAGCTGTTTATTTTTTGTTAGTTAAAGGGGGAAAATAACCAACCAACCACATTCTTTTTTGCAGGGACAGGATTGTTTGTTGCCAGGACTGTGGACTTCTTGTGTTACCTTTCATGTAAGGCACAAAGACCATGCCAGTTACTTGCTACTAGGCCCCATCTTACCTACTCCCAGATCTGCCTGGAAGCTGCAAGGCCCACGTGAATAATTCAGAGCAGGTCAGTCATTTGTTTTCTTGCAAAGCCCAGATTCCTTGATTCATGTGTTGACTGTGACTCTAACTTGGGGTGTGTTGGTTGGTTCATAGAGCAGATGCAAAGTAAGGAGGGTTTAACTCCTACTCATTCACCCTTGAAAGCAGAGCTATAACTAGTTTGAGCTGCTTGTTTCTGAACACAAACCTGAATTTGGTGTAGTATCAGTGATGGAAACAATGTTCTTGTCTCTGATTGAAAGGCTGATGAAAACATCTGAATAAAACCTACCATCCACTCAGAGCTCACAATCTGTCTGCCTTGTAATGGAGGTTAACAGCTGCCTTTTGTACCTTGGCCTGGTGGTAGAGTACTTGTGCAAAACACCGCTTGCTTGGATACTGGATTCTTGGTAGCATGCATGTGTCTGACTCTACAGCTATTCCTTCTGTTGATGTTTCTTTGGCCCACAGACTGGAGAGCAGCATCCACTGGAAGCTCCCTTTGTGATTTTTTTTGAATGTCTGTATGCTCAGGAATGCAAAATCTATGGGCCTAAAGAAAGAGGAAGCCTTAAAAGTCTTTGTTTTGTGGCTTAGCTGATAAAAGGAAAGCAGGGTAGTTCAAGCCACTGCCATCCTTCATCTCATCTTACTTGTTGACTAGAACTGTAAGCAAAAGAGCAATTTTGAAGTCCTCTATTTGACACTTAATCATGCCATCCTGTGACTGGGATGTCTTCTAGGAGAGACGGGCTCTGTCAGAGGTTGCAATGGTAAGCTGGGCTTTCCTCCTCTCTCTTCAGATTCATTAGCCTTGAGAAATAACTCATGCAAAATATCTCTTCATCATGTTGATAACAAGATGTTTGGATATTACTGTAATGATCATGTAGAATGGTAACTTCTTTTATTACCTGCTAGGAATGAACCAGCCTGTTGCAGTTGCTGCTTGCAAGCATGAAGTAACTTGAGAGCCACGTACACTGTGGTACTACTTTTTGTTTTGGTGGTCATGTTCTTCTGATATTTAAAAAGCATTTAAATGCTTTTTGGCATTTAAGGCATCTGCTTCTAAGCACATCTACTGCTGATTACATCTTGCTCTAAGCAGGGTCAAGATGTAACCTGCAATGTAAAATTGTGGTTAAACCTGTAGGGAATCAGAATATATTCGCAGAAAGCATTGGAATTGTGAAATAGGTGAGTTAACATCAATTATCAAGCCTTTAAAACAGTTTGTAGTGAAGTAAGACCCTACAGCGAGAGAAGACTGGGGATGCTGAGTTATACCTGAGAGGACTGGGCAATTCTTTGTTAAAAGACACTAATTTTCTAAAAGCCTCTGTTTGAGCATAAATATTTCAATAATAAAGTATTTCTTGTCATAGAGAAAAGATTGTTAGTTAATATTTTTCCCTGTTTCAGCTGCTTGGCTCACCCCAGTTGCTTTTTCCTTGTAGTGATGTTCATTAGTTTTCTGGCTATATGGTAGAAGTATATAGATATTTATTCCATCTATATATTTATATTTTTTCCAGCAGAGACACTCGAGGAGTACATATTAATAGCATTGGTCTGAGTCTTAGTGTTTGTAGGCTGCTGTCCTTATATTTGCAGTTAGACCCCTGGGCCAAGTAAGTGATGGGGGAGTGAGCTGCTGCCTGGGGCATGTTCTCTGCAGGCAGGTTTTACAACTAGTTTAAGTCTTTTGGCAAGAGAGTCATTGAAAAGAAATAAGTAAGGACCAACCATCTATCGCAGCAGTAAATTTTCAGAGGAGGTGGCTCTCCTGAGTCAAGGCAGTACAGGACTGCTGTCAGCCGAGTGCCAGTTCTGGAGGACCTGTGTGGTCTGAATAGAAATACAACTCTGAAACCTGGACCTAATGAGTTCAGTGGGAATGGGAAGCAGTGATTTAAGTAGGGGACACACTCGTGTCCTTTTTTTGAATGCCAATGAGAGCAGTAAAGCTGAAGGTACTGGAGACAATGGGGTGGAAAAAGCACAGGAGACAGGAAAATGCAGTGCAGTCACATGACTGGCCTATTTCAGGGTAAAGATGATATCAACTGGCAGTAAGATAGAAGGAGGAGTCTGTGACGTATTCCTTCTGTTAAGAAAGCTGTGCAGGTAGAAAAGATAGTGCCGTGACACTGCTGCTGATCACAGCTGTCAGAGGAGCAAATTCAGGGGCATAGCAAATGGTGGGAAGATGTTGTGATGCCATCACTCCTGGGTGTTATTAAGGGCAGAACTTTGGGAGAAGCAAGACAGCTGTCAAAGCAAGAAAGTAGCAGAAAATAGGGTAGTTTTTGTTGCTGTGGTTTCTTTTGTTTATTTCCTTGCAATGAATTATGAATCGTATTGCACTAGTAACAAACTTTGCACTGACAAATTAGATGTGGTTTAGAGTTAGCCAAATAACTCGGATTCTTTGCAGCTTTTGCTGGTGAACATCAAGACACGCCTGACACACACTTAAGATGAACAGATGTCACCTGTTTTGGAAGAAGACAAAACAGTGGAAAAACTTTTGAAGTACTTGACAGTCTCCAATATTTTATAAGAAATCTTATAAGGATAAGACTTCCAATGAACCTCCCAGTATATTCTGCTTCAGCTTGTGCCATAAATACCTCCCCTGGAATATTTTGCCTCCCGTAGCTCCAGTCCCTATCAAAGTTGAAATACAGAAGTATCCATGTGTGCTAATGCAAGAAAATTCAGTGTAAGCCTTTGACAAACAGCACGACTTTTTTAAAACAGTCTTTTAAAGACCATAAAATTAATTTTAAAATGGACACAAATTTGTTATGATATTATTCCTTTTCCACAACTGAACTTCTAGTACAATTTTTTAATATGAGCTAAAATCCAACAAGTTTACTCAGTTATCTAAATGAATTCAAATATTTGCCTGTTTAAGCATGCGTAGCTTTTGTCCTTTAAGACATAACTTCTATTTATAATTACTCTTTATACTTTTTTTTTTAAAGAAAACAAAATGCATAATTACTTCTGGACTGCATTTCTTATGTTGAGGAAAGTGAAATGATTTCAAATTTTACTTCTTAAAATTTGTTAATGCTCTGAGTATTTTTGATAGGTGATTATTTACCAATAAGGTATATT
>VWZY01008408.1:159062-178633 GCA_013399075.1 Chloroceryle aenea
AAAAAAAAGGCAAACATGGTAAAGGAAAATGTTTTTAGGACAGAATGCAATATGGTAGCTGGTATAAAAATTGAATAACTGGAGCTTATCAAGTTCTACTTTTAATAAGAAAGTGACTTTAATTTCAGGAATGTTAAATCATTCAGTGATCTTTTTAGTTTCAATGCATAGTTGTGTTATGGAGCGTAGGGATGTTTCTAGAGGTCAGTTGATAAAAGCAGCATATGAATTTTCTTAGGTAAGTTTGTTATTAAAATGTGGGTAGAATGACTTCTTCACGTTTTAAATCCAGTCCCTTTGGTTTAAGATATAAAACCAAATTTTGGTGGTGTTTTTATTTTTAGACAGGTATAAATTGAAATTAATTTTGCATAGTGCATTGCATTTTAGCATGGTATATTTTTATCGGATAACTCATTTAAGAGTCTGCCTAGAATATTTATAGTCCTGCCTTTTGCAAACAGTTATTTTAAAATGTTTCATATACTGTTGTTTTCTGCAAAGCCAAATGTAAGTGATAATCTTCAGTTTTCTGCACTAGAGTGCTTTGCACAGGAACACCGGCTGATCTTTTATCTCTGCCTTTTCTCATAGGAACTTAAAATGGAAGTCAATGCAAATATGACAGCAATGTTATAACGCTGTAGAAACCTCTTGTGCTGGCTTAGTGAGATTTGAAGATTTAATATGTCTAGGTATATATTTTTTTTTTTTGCCCCTTGTTGAGATAACAGAACATAAACTGGCACAGAATTATTTTGTGTTTGTGTAGAATATGTCACTCATGGTGGTGTTTTTTAGTGTTTTGTTTGATCTGTCTGGGTTTTTTTGTTGTTGTTGGTTTATGTTTTGTTTTGGTTTTGCGGTACTGTTTTAGTTAAAAACCTAATGTAAAGGAAATTGAACTATTAATAATATTAGATTTATTTTTTTTCCTCTTGGCAAAAGGTTCCCACCCAGTTTAGTCAGATCATCAGTTTGGCTATGAAGAAAAATTTAATTTTGTTATGGCAAATATCTAGAACTATATACGAGGTCCTATTTGTTAACAGTGTTAGGTGTACATAATTTCAGTAAGAAATATTCTATTACAGAAGTATTTCTAGTTTACCTCTTTAGTTATATGAGGTGTATCACATTTTAAGGAAACTTCAATTTCAAGACAATTTCCCCACTACGCAGTTAGGGAATATTCCCTCTCTCAGGTGTTCATCCTTCACTGGCATGAGTGACAGCATCCAAGAAATGCTGTAAAGGATGTGACAAATCTACTTGGTCTCGTTCCTTCTCCTTTCTAACTGGTGGACTTCCTCAACATGTCAGTGAGTAGTGTCAGTGCCTGAGAGAAAATGGAGTGACTTCCAGAGCATTCATGCTGTTTGAAATGGGGTCTAGGGGATTTAGACCCATGCAGGGTATTAGGGGTCTCCATTTCTAGTCTAGATGATCTAGTTCTCTCATGGTATTTCTTTTCCCTGAAGCAGGTCCCAGGCTTTAGATAAAACTGCTCTTAGGGCATTGTCACTTGCTTCTAAGGCACTTCTAGTACATGTTTCACTAGACCACGGCTGCCTTTAGAAACCAGAGTTGTGCAAAGAGAAATTGGGCATATAAAACTATTGGACCTATAGAAGCCATCCTCTAGTGAGTACTGGGTAGTAGATAAAACCTTGGCTTGCATAGATGTGTGGACTGCTGAATTACCTACAAAACTTTTTGGGATGTGTAACCTTTTTCTGGAGAAGAGGAAGGTATGGCAACATTAACTACTTCAGGACCAAGTTATCTGGGTTCCTTAGAGGGAGCTTAGTGTCCGACAGGCTGCACGTTTTAGGCATAAGCATAAAATAAACAATGAGTGGGACTATCAAGAACATGATTTATCAACGTGAGGAGTGGTGCCCATGAAAATACTGCAGCTGATATGTTTCTTGAAGTCTGTTTGCCTTCTAAGCAAGCCTGCTTTTCTTGACTTTTCCTTGAATTTAGCCAGCTGTTCTTCTTTTTGACAGTAATTTTGGCTGAATGTTCAGATGCTGAGTAACACTGCTATTTTAAATATTCTTCCACATATCACTTATGTTTCATCTCGTGCTGTGAAAAAAACCTTTTGGAATGGCTTCCTATAGGTGTGTATAATTTACATGGAAAATGAAACTTGTTGAATGCCATAATCAGTTTTAACTATATAGAAGAGCTGCTGACAAGAATGACCTTTTTAGAGAAGGACTTTTCAGGGAGTTTCTCTTTACCCATGTGGCTTGTTAGAAACCTCATTATCCCTTTAAAACTAATAATAAAGATTAAGAGTATTTTATTGATGTGGTAATAATAAGCCTTGATAACGATTGATAATGTTTTTAAGAACAAGATTAATAAAAATAATGAGCCCTTTATGATCAAAATAAAGAAATCTTTAAAGATAGTTACTCTGGACATTAACACAGCTGTTTCTAAGGTTTTCCTGAAGTATATCTTCTTAGGATTTGGCAACTCTGATAAACAAAACTGTATTATATGTTGTTGGAAACTCTCTAACAGTAATATCAACATTTCTTAGACTGTATGTTTCAGGAGATTTATGATACTCAATGACAAAAATTCACTGTGAGTTAAAGGCATAGTTTCTCTGGTCTGATTCTTAAGATATGGCATTCAGTGGGGATAAATGGTCTTTTTCAATGCAGTTTATAAAGTGTGCTATGGCCATTTTATTACTGCTGTTTAACTGAATGTGACATGAAACCAGCCTCCATTAAAAAAATACTCAAGAGTATGAATATAAATCCAAAACATGACATAATAGCTTCTGTTATTTTGGTTTGGAGAGGAGGGATTTCACCTCTTTAACTATATATAGTACTTAAAACAACTGTGATATATCAGGAATATTAATTAATTTTTATTTTTTTTTAAATCCCACCTTGTCATATTTAGAAAGTAGAATTACTGTTCCTTCAGAGATGTGCAAGACAATAGTCCTCATTTAAAAAGCACCTACTTTTAACTCACTTCGGTATAAAGCTTGCTGCTGTATGCTCCAGTTAGAGAATAGACCAGAAATTAATCTGAAGGAGAAGCTATTCATTGTGAACATGCCAGCTTCTATAGTATCTTAGGTATTTTGAGCTACATTCTAAAACAAATAATACCCTTCTTAAAGAGAACAAAGAAAAAACTGTTCTTTAAATAGTGCTGTGTTGTCATGAAATACGTGCTTATTCTCAGGCAAATCCACTTTAACACCCATGTTTTTTTAATATGCTGCCTTCATGAAATTTCTCTGCAGTAGGTGAAGCTCCACTGTGGTGAAAATGTCTGTGATGATGGATAGGGTTGTGAGACGAGAGACACTTTTACCAAATGTATCTGCTAGAACTCCACTGAATCTTTACAAAGTGATGAAAGGGCTTCCTGGAAAATCCCTTACTTCCTTTTCTTCTCTGTCAAAATGTGGTAGAGCATCCATCTTATGGAGATCTGAGTCATGTTTCTAGCTCAGCCTTTAAACTGTTGAATTGGTCACTTTCCTGCATGAGCAACAGCTTTTCTGGTGGATGAAATAGAGAAAAAATGTCAGTGATGATGTTTCTTGTAAATGTTTTGAGGTCTAGGGATGACAATCAGAACTGGAAGGAATAAATGTTGAGGCATCCTACTATATGTACAGGTGCTGTAACAACATCCCACAAGGGAAAATACAAATTTTGACATTCCTTGGCATATATGGAAAATGAATAGCCTTAACTACAAAGCTGAATGTGCTCTTTTTAATCTGGGGCAGCAAATGATGTGACGACAGATGCAACAGGGAGTGTTTACACTACCACAACCATATGGTGGCTTTAGGGAATGAACAGCTTTACCTCTCCCAGTGCTAAAATACAGCCATAAGATTGTATAGTGAAAGCATGTAGCATCAGTGGGGGGAAAAGAGCTGGCTCTCCAAGGCGTATTAAATTAAAGTTGTTGTGAAATCACTGAACTGACCATTGCATTGGGGAAAGGGAAAAGGAAAGCAGAAGCATTTGGTGCCTTTGTGGTGGGAAGGAAATTAGCATGGCCATAGGTATAATTCTTAGTGTTTCAAGTTGTCATTTCTGGTTTGGTCTGGTTTTTTTTGTTGTTGTTGTTGTTGTGTTTTGTGGTTTTGGTGTGTTTTTCATTTTTTGTTGTTTTTTTTGAGTTTTTTTTAGGTTTTATTTGAATACCCTTTGAGTTAGAACTAAAGGTGAACAAATTGTAACATCTGGAGTCAAGTGCTTTTTGATGGAAGTCAGATCCAAAGGGTAGGTAGGAGCAGCCTTGGCCGAGGACACCATCAAAGTGGCTGGCTGTGTGTTAAATATGTTAGGCCATTTTAATAACACCTTATGTTCATCTATCAATATAAGGGATGTCTAAATGCACTCTCTGGCTTCATTCTCCTGGGTCACCTTGTTTTACAGGTGACCTGTGACAAACAGTTAAGACATGGAGATGTCTCTCTTGTAGCTGTGGTCTTGTCCTGTCAGATGGTCCACAGTGATCAGGGATAGAAGCGCCAGCAATATCGGGAGGGGTTTTTCACTTATGTAAAGCAATGTGTGCACAAATACAATTTGCCAGGGTTATTCTGAGCTATTAATAGGATAATTAATCTGTCTTTTTCCTTTTCATTTGCAAGCAGAGCATTTTGCAATGAAGAATTGTGTTATTCTGTGGCTGAGTCCTGAGCAGGCTGTTTATTCCTGCTGAGGTAGATTAGTACCTTCAGCCAAATCAAAACCTAAATCTTCTCTGTGCTGAAGCTACATATGGTAGTAATATTTCCATGTGCAATGTGGGAATTACACTGCAGACCTCTGCAGGTGATTAAAGGCCAGGGAGGATGATAAACTGTTGAAAAGTAAGAAGAATGTAGTATTTCTTATAATTATTTTTTACTGTCTTCAGGATGGGCAATTGTGTGAAAACATGACTGCAATCCTACAATTCTTTTGCAAACTATAGTGGTAACATTGGCCAGTGACAATGTAGAGGGTCGTTTGATCTGCACTGAAGATTGATGATATTCATTGGGACACACACACCCACACACATCCGTGCCTACCAAAGATACAGACACTGTTTCTCATTCCTCTGAATTTCATGCAATGAATCCTCTCCTGCCAGGGACTGCTCTTGCTCAAGACCATAGGAGCATAGTAATAGCACTGATGGGTCTGTGGTGCATTTATGTACCTGATGATGTCTACCTGTCTCACAGGGGTGAACAGCGAAGTGCCAGTATAAGTCTGTGGCTTGGGTGGCATGAAGTCAGACTGGGAAGAACAGCTGGCAAATGTAAAAAGAAGTCCTTGGCATCCCCCCATCTCAATGAGCACATCTGTTCTCTGACTATAGAGTAGAATGTGGACATCTGTGTGTTACTTGTAGATGCTCAGGTGCAGTGTTGGCCAGCAGTGCTTGTGTCCATTTGAGACTGGCTGGAAAGACACACTCCCCTCCTTCCAGTATAGAGCCTGTCGGAAATACTGAATGCTTGTGTTGGCATTAAACCCTCCTGTTGTGATGTGGGTCAGAGGGTTTATGCAGAAGGCGTGGGGCTCGGGAATTAGTTCCAACACTGTTGGATCCCTTTCTCTGAATTAAGATTTATGTGTCTTAAGCAAGATCCAGAGTCTTGGATGGTGGCTGACTGCCCTAGGCCAGCATTTGAGAAGTAAAAGGATTCTTGGTGTTCCCTTTTGCAGAAACTTGGCCTCCAGCAGCTTCTCTCACCACTCGATCACTGTGCTAAAGCCCAGTCAGTCCCTCTCCACCCTGACTTTCCTTGTGAGCCTGGAGCTATGGCTCTGGAGACTCCCATGTGGCCTCCCATGATGCGAAGTTCTTTTACTTTCTTATATTAAACAGTCATAAAGCCAAACTCAATCAGTTATTAAAGAGGTGACTTGTCAAATAAATTCAGACAAATAGTGAAAGATAGGAGGTCTATCCATGTGCCTGCTATTTTTATTGCTTCCTTTAACAGGTGAAGCAAATCAACTAAAGAATCTACCATTTGTATTTTAGCTCTAAGACTTCAGCTATAAAAGATCTGATAGAAATGTTACAATGCAGTTAAAGATTTATTTCTCTTAAAACTCCGATTAGAGACAGTTGCATCTCTAATGTGTCTGTCTTTCAACTGTACCATATAATACCATATAAATCTAGTAGCATCATCACAGTAATATCATGGGAAAGACTATGGACCTAAGTTGTTAGCATGTGGTATTAGAAATAAGTTAATTCATTAAACTTTTATATTAAATAAAATGCATTTTTCATTTTTTAAGATTCTGTTCACGGGCTGATGTTGTTAATCTGTACCATGCTTCATAACTGAAGCTTCATAACTGCGCAGCTTTACTGAACCAACAGCATGGCCAGCTGGAATAAGAGAGGCATTAATGCAAAAGTATCTGTGATTGTAACTGCATATCTCTGAATATTATTTTCATAGATCTATTTATGTATTTTTTTTTCTGCTCAGATGCTATGCCCTTGACCTCACGAATACACAGTTTTCACAATACATCTGATCTTTGAGATATCAGTGCCAGTAACAAACCATCACCTGGAGCTAGGAAAATGTAAATCAAGTAGAAGAGCACCAGCTGCTCCTGATCTGCCCATGCTGCACTATACATTGTCCCACATTCATGATTTTATAGGGATGATTTTTAGAAGCAGCTTTTCCATCTGAAACTCCAAAAGTGTGGCAATGATATTCTCACTAAAAAGAACTTCCCAAGTGATTCTCAGCTTAAAACTCTTAACCTGGAAATAACTGAGTTATTTCTAACCGATGATCCTTTTGACTGAGATTTCTGCCTTCTGCACAAATTCTGAGCTTTATGGCAGCTTGGTGAAATACAAGTTTTAAGAAAGGTAAAAGCCAGAAATAGTCAGCACAGTGTATGTATGGGTCAAACCCAAATGCAGCCCATGTGCCCACATTGATATTCTACTTTTTGCACTGACAAATGCAGGTTCCTTCATAAGTTGTAGGGCAGTTTATCAGATCCTTTGGCAAATCCCCTGCTTACACTTGATTGATGCCATGGAAAATTTTACTGTGTCAGCAACATCGATGTAACTGGTAAAAATGAACCAAGCACTGCTGCTTTTCCCAGTTGGATTTAGAAAGACTTCGTGCTGACATGGGAGGAAGAAGAATTAACACTTCATTTGTTATGGGAATTTCCAGGTGATTCTGACTATTTGAATACTGTATTTTTGACTTTTAGTTATGTACTGTGGAGAGGATACATTGGTAGAAAGGGGTGGATTCAGAGAGTACCAATTATAGCTAACGCTAATTAGAAATGTTGAAGCTCTCTTCCTGTGCCAGTAATTTAGTTTATCGAGTAAAGATAAAAACTATCAATATGTGTTTTTGGAAAAACACAGTCTTTTTCAAGATTTGTATTTGATAATATCCTTTTTTTATCATGAACTTAGTGTTTCTTCCAGATGCCTATTTTGTCAGCTCCATCACACCGTGTTTATTTTAACTTATATCTCAGGTTAAATCTACCACGTCGGCTGCAGTGATCAAAAAACTTAGTGCCTGAAGCCAGTTGCAAATGCCACTGTAGCAAAACTGTCACCACCACTTACTCAGGCTGAAGGGAGGGAAAGCTTACTTGAGACGTGCAGCTCAGTTAGTCTAATTCGTTTTGGTTACATCAGGGTAATTATTTTGTTAGCTTTAAACTATTTAATTTTTCCTAATAGAAATATACAGTAGGCACAATCTCATATTTGAGTAGAAAAGCTACATGAATGTATACATTTTCACTCCACTAAAAAAAAATAAAATCTATGCAGTGCAGCAGTTGTATATCAGTGTGCAGATCTGTCACATTTTTCATGAACTTTAGGTGACAACTTATGTTCAAGACAAAACAAAACCCCATGGCTACTTTTACTGAATTTTCAGAGCTACCATATTCAAGTCTTTCACAGAACTTATATAAAATACTTAATGCTAAATGTGTAACAACTACTAAACCACCTTCTTCATGTGAGTGGGAAATCAGTTTATTTTATCTACCATTGGAACATCTGTATCTGAGTAAAAAATAGTTTATGCTTCTAAAATTTTGTTTGAATATACGTTCCCTGTGTTACTTAAGTGCATTTCATTTGGGGCGGTGGAGGACAGCAGCACTGCAGCAGTCACAGCCTTTTGGCTTAGCTCAAATTGGAAAATAAGAAAGCTCTGAGAAACTGAACAATTTGGAAAACCCCCAGTATTTTCTTCAAATACAATTTTGGTTGATGACTTCATACCTTCCTGTTTTCCTCCTTTTTTTTTTTCTTAATATATATTTTTAATATATATATAGAGCAATGACCTTTTAGAATGAAAGTTGACTGGAATAAAAATAAATGCCCTACTTTAATACCCAAACCAGATGGTTCTGCCTGGTGCTTAACATTATTTAAAAATAAATAAATAATGCCCCAGACAAAACCCACATTATTTCCCAGATTCTGTTGCAGTTTGCAGAACAGCCTGTCTTGATAACTTGATATCTGACCTTATTCTTAAATATCTTGAGTACGGCCATAAACGTTTGCCAGTGCAGCAGGTTTAACAAACCTCCATCTACTTTTGCCAGTTTACTTTTTCTATATCGGTTTAATTGGCTTATGCAAGATATAATCCCTACTGACAGGGTAAAATTATTTTGTGATAAAAGCACTCTGTGACAGCTGTAGTATAAATGCACAGTACCTGGTGCAGCATTTAGCAGAGTTCAGTTCTGATTGATAGGATGGAAACCTCCATCCTTTTCTCTGAGAAATGAAAAGCTGTTCTGACATACTAAAGCAGTTGGCTGAACAGCCATAAATAAATGGTCCAGATCTGTTCCCACCTCAATGTGAGTGCTTATATTGTTAGTCTCTACCATGAAACTATCTACGATTATGAGCATTGATTACAAAAACCCTTCACTACTGGATCTCTAATTTTATGCCTATATTCTTGGATTTATTGTTCTCTGCATTTTTTTTTCCTCGTTGAATTTTAATAAAACCCTTCTCTTTTTGTCCTGTATTTCCATTATTTCACCTGCTTTTTTTTTCCCTTAAGATCATCATGTCGATTCTATTGAAATGTGAAACAAATTAGTTGTCTTATTTTCACATGATTTGTCCTATGCCTAATAGGCAGAAAAAATTCTTCTTTCTTTCATATCTGTCTTATAGAAATATTCATCTGATGAGCCTTCTTCCCCCCCCCCCCCCCCCGCCTTTTTTTTTTTCCATCTTTACACTCTCCACCTCAGTGTGATTCTGTGCATTTGTCTGTTATCCCTGCAAAGCATGACTTATGTGACTAGCATTTCAGTTCTGGTGAGTAATGTTTTCTATGACTAGCTGTTTCTTATTTATCCCTTATTTCTTTCTTGACATAGCTATTCATTCACTTCGACTGGAAATGTTTCCCCATACTATAAACTAAGCTGTATGCAGAAGCTGAGGGATGAGAACTCCAGATAGGAGCTTCAAGTTTACCTCTTTCACAATTTAAATTTCCAGGTCTTGTTGCCTTTGTAAATTAAGATAACTAGTTAATGAGCTACTTTCATTTTAATGTAGCATCCTCAGCCTTAGTTATATTTAAACAGTGCTTGGTTCGATTGCCCAAAGGATAAGGTACATCCCTCTGCACTGAGAGAGAATGCTGCTTCCTACCCTAAGTCGTCTTCAGCTCTTTGCTCTGCCAACTCAAGTCTAGAAGCTGTACATCTGGTTTCAGTTGTGATGCACCAAATTGAATCAGTTGCAGCGTATCTAATTAGTTTACATCAGATACTGAGTGATGTGGTTGTATTTTTCCTGATCCCGGGCTGATAAGACCACATGTGGATTCTGTTGGCTTGGAGTTCAGGGCACACTCTGCACCACTTCTTAATAAACAGAAATAATTAAGGATGAAGTGCAGCTATTTAGATTCTTGTTAGTATTTCATTTTTATTGTCTGCCTCTACCATAGAGACAGGCATTACTCCTGTTAGTGGAAACAGGTTGTGATTTTGTCTGAGGGATCAGTGCAGATCAAGCCAATGCGCCCTGTAACTGTATCAGAAAAGCATCATTGATAGTGATGTGTGAATACTTGAATAACAATAGGAGGTCTGTGAGGAAGAGTCAGTAAAATATCGATTTTTAATTAGTTCTCATAATTTTTAAACAAAGTTTAAAAATGCCAAGTTGCTAATGAAAAAGTGTATAGTTTTTCAGACTACTCTTGATAGAATCTGAATAGGACCAGGCTGCTGTGACCATTCTAAATTTATAATCTATCCGCAGGACATACAAACTAATGGCTTAAAAGCAAAGAAGGTGTTGAGTACTACAGAAAAAGAGAAGTCTGAATATGAGCTTTGAAAAAAAAAAAATCTTGAAGAACTTTTCTAAAGTCAATTCATTATAAATTATGGAGTGTGCTTTCAAGGAATTGCTTTTACTGTATTTGGTGATGCTGTGGTTATTGAAAGCCATAGTAACAAAATTAGACAGTTAATGATGCACTGAAGTGGAGCTATCAAGTGAGGCCACATTAAGTGCCAGAGTAAACAACACACATAGTTTTTAGGTATGGTGTATTCAAAGGTGTTTCTCTGTGGATTATGATTATGATAAACAGATGTGGGTCATTACTGGAAAGCTGAAGAAATGATGGTCCAGCTTTAAATTTCCTGCTCAGCTCAGCTATTTTAGAGAAACCAATAACAACTCCTAACTCCTGCTGAAGCCAGAAACCTGCTGAATGTGAAATCCTGACAGGGACAAAAATAAGAATATATTGGAGTTAGTTGGCAGGTTTAACTTTGTCCTGTCCCCTAGATGCACTGCTTTGGTAGTTTAGATTGTTCACATATTATTGTCAAACATAACATCTGAAAGTCATAAGCCTTCTTGCATTGGAAGTTAATACCTGCTTTTTGAGAGTTGATTATCATGTGGCACACACACACACACACACACACCCTGGTACTAATGTGGGAAGTAAAAATGGCTCAGGAAAAATTCTTTTTAAACTTGAATGAGTACTCCCCTCCCTTCCTCCATCAATTTTGCTGTTACATTACACAAATGTGAACCCTAGCTACTATAAGATTTTATTACTCTTTTTTTTTTTTTTTTTTGCTAGTGTTATTGATTTGCTAATGTTCCTTGTAAGGTATTTTGTGACTAGGAAAAGGAGCATTGTCACTTGAAAATTTTCCACTCATTCTATTTGTTTACAGTCCACCACATTAAACAAAACACTTTCCATCTAAAAGTGATCCATGGTAATTGGGAACTGAGAAAACTTTATTTTTCCCGGGAAATAAGTTTGTCATTTTTTAGTGTTACATCTTGATAACGGTCTGTTCTATCTGCACATCTTTATTCTTTTACTTAGGTACAATTTATGTGTTGTCATTAATTTTTAAAATTTTGCAAGTATCAAGCAGTCCCCTTGAAGGATTTGGCTTTTTTGACTTCATGAAGATAAAAAGACATATTTATTTCTTGACATGACACATTAAAAAACCCTTGGAAGTATATTGACTGAGGGTGCTTTGCAAAATGGCTTGATAGCTCTTCCTTTGAAAGCGCAGAGGAAGTAGATATTATCAAGTTGTTCAGTGGAATAGCTAATTAATAAAATATGTTTAAAATGGCCTTTAGGTGTCTTTGTAAAGGAAGAACTGTAACTGTTTGGGAAAGGTATGTAACAATATTATTCTTGCTCCTAAAGTAAGGAAGGACTGAAACTATTATTTCTGTTGAAACTCACTTCTGCCAGGATGTTGATAATTCTAATTTATTTTTGTACTCTGGAGCATATTCCTTTAGCCTCCAAGACAGGCAGATGAAGCTGTTTCCTGCAGGAAGAACTATAACTTTAAAACATTTTGGTTCTTTGTCACTTGTCACACACTTATTGCATCCTGCAAATGTATGTGAACGAATCGGGGAAGAATTAGGGAATCTTTCATCATTTACAAGCAACATGATAATGCTCTTTGCTGTAATTGCTAGCACAGAACTGTCAGCTTTGAATTGGAGTACTACCTGGGGAGACCCTGTGCTCTCCTCAAGGCTGTTAAAACAGGGATATCAAATGCAGTACTCAATTTCCTGACCTTGAGGGCTTTGGAGATGCTGGGCTTAGACTAGCAGTGACAGGGCACTGGTTGGTGATCTTCCAGGCAGCTGTGGAAGGGATGTTCTGCTGCTTTTGACGGTCCTAATACATAGACTGGTGCAGGTGGACACGGCATGAATATTTTCTGCATTCACTAGTATTGACGAGTATTGCTTATCTTGGAGTCCAAAATCCGCAGTTCTACAAGAAAAAAATGTAAATAAATGTCATCCTTGACTGAGGCATTTAGAAGGGCCTGTTGTCTTAATGAGAGGGCAGCCTTTGTCCTTTTTCCCCATTTTCCTTTTCTATGATTTTTTTTTTCTTCTTAGCCCAAAGGGAAGTTGGGACATAAAGGCAATTCTTAAGTGTTGAGAAGATTTTTATTTTTTTTTTCCATTCAACATTACCATTGCTGAAGCCAATAGAAATTTCCATGCTGAGAACCTTTCTTGTGTGCCCTGCTGCCACCTATACCTTCTAAGCAAGAAAAAAAAGAAAGCAATCCATGTTTCCCCTCAAAATGTTTTAATACCTATTTTCATTCTGGTTTATTTCTTTTGATGTTCCTACTTTAAACCTTTATTGGCTGAGCAGTATGACCTTAGTTTTTCATCAGATTTAAATGGAGAGATCCCATTAGATTTTGTGACAGTAATTTGAATTTTTATTTTACCGTGTAGATAATCAAAATGTTAAAGGTGTTGGTCTTTTTAAAGTGGGAACGTACAAGTCAAATTGAAGCTTTCTCCTTAATAAGAAGGTCTGCCTAAGTGCAAAAGCAGATAATACATCAATACAAGAAGTCCAAAGTCTGATATAGAGGATGTCCAAGTGTTTAAAATATTCTTGGAAGTTATTAGAAAAATCATCATTACAAATAAGATATTTTAATGCGAATTTGACCTACTTGCGTAAAAAAAAAAAAGAGGCAAGCTACACAATGTGAAAACAGGCAAGATATTTCTTATTTCTGCCTATACAGTGCTCCTATACCTTCCCCTTTAAACTTTTTTCTTTTTTTGACAAAATTATATCATAAAGAAATAAGACAGTTCAGATGAATTCACTCGCTGTTCTGCTTATTTTTGTGAAGCACAGAGGATAGACACCCTCTTCTGTTGGTATTGGAAACTGTTGGAGGTATTTGGTGCAGTGAAGCAAGGGTTTAAATTATAGTAGAATGCTGAAAAACATTACAAAGTGTGTCATGAATAATGTGAAAACTGCTGTTGCTCTGTTAGCTTCATCTGGTCCAAAACATTGGAACTGTTGCCTCCAAGAGTATGTTCCCAGTTTCTGCTCACATTTTCCTTTTCAGTTCCTGATTCAGAAAGGCCCTGGGGACATGCATGAAGTATGCCACTTTGGATACATGTCTCAAACCATGGGAAACAAAATGGCAAAAGTATTGACCAAAACACTAGTCAGTGATTTAAAAATTTTTTTATTACATGGATGTGTAAGAAAATAAATGTGGGTGTGTGACAGAGGGGGAATCTTATATTGCTGCAGCCTTTCTTTAGTCTGATCTCTGTTAAAAATTCACTCTGCTTGTTAGCAAAACAGAGAAGTTCTAGAGAATACCCTCTGACAGATATACTGTCCAAAAAAACAATTGCTTCCCATGGTGAAAGATAATAGTGAACGATGTGCAAAACCCTTTGCCCTGTCAATAGCTGCAGGAACTGCCGGAGAAGTTGCAAAGTGTGGAGAGCTGGCTTCTCAGTGGAGAAAAGTGAGGAGTAATCTCAGGAGGGCAAAGAGGTGTTACCATCAACTTTGGGAATAGCTGAATAATAAAGCACCAATCTGCCTATGCTGTATTTTAAAATACTTAGATTCTCAATGGAGTGCAATAATATATATAAATATGAAACCTTTCCTGCTTTAAATTTTTATTTCATACAGTGCTGGGTTACTACAAACTAGAGCTTTCCTGTATGGAAATGCAATGTTATTTCACTCTGGGGGGGATGGGAAAGGTAAACAAATAAAGGATGCCTAATATTTTGAGGAGTGGGGAATAAATATTCTTGTAAACTGATAATAACTATTTTGGGTATTTTAGTATAAAAATAATTGGATGCTATTTTTAGTGAGAGTGTGAAATTTCATTAAGTTATTGAAGGGAATATTTCACGATAAGGAATGACTCCCTTTCGTGGCAATGCACTGTGCTCTTACCAGTGCATTAATATAAAACCATCCCAGGTAAGCCTCACGCTGTTGGAACTACTCCCATTATCCCCATAACAATGGTGCATAATGATACTCTCCATTTATATCAGGATTCAAAACACTGAATAAGCTATGAGAAAAGAACTCAAATATCACTTCTTTCGGTCCAGGGGAAAAGAAGGATACTCAGAAAATAAAGCAAGAAGGACAATAGCTATTATTACATGTGCAATTGAATTTGTGTCAGTGTAGGTGGATGCTGGATTTTCTTTTCCCCCATTTTATCTGACAGAAGAAGAAACTAGGAAGTGCTAAGTGCTGTACCAACGATGCCTGGCAAATCAACAACAGCTAGTGGTCTCAGTGGTTACAAAACTGCTTTAGCCACAGTAGCTTTAACTCTTGGTAGACTGTCCTGTGCATTCAACCTAGTTTCTGACGTGGAAGATACAGAAATACTTCAGTTCAAGTGTCATGTTCTCAGTACCAGTGCTAAAGGTCCACAGGACCTAAAGGCCTTTGAGGAAAAAACACCACAAACCTGTCCCTCTCAGAGGGGACAGATACTGAAAAGGTGCTGTGTGCCCTCTGCTCTCCAGGGGAATCTTGTAGATTCAGGGCTTGTAGATTCAGATTTGGCTTCATTTTCAGACCTCTGTATGGGAGACTATACTGTGTTTAGCATCTCTTGGCCCTGTGGACCTTGTCCTGCATTTAATTTTTATTGTGATAACAGAGTGAACTACAGTGTCTCTCCTCTGTTTCAGTTGCCCCTTGGAGAACTTGCTCAAAATCGCTTGGAAATACATATTGCATAGCTGCCAAAGCAAATAGCAATAGAAAGAGAGATTTCTGCACAGTGGTAAGGCATTGAAGGTGTTCAGGGTTGTGTGGGAACAGAAGTACCACTGCCTGGGAGTGTTCCAGTGTCTTGTCAGTCTGTGCCATTATCTGAGGGCCAAGCAGAGACCCAGAAGTCTACTGTGGAATAATCTTTCATTTTAAACTGTTGTCAAGAACCATATTAATAGTGGAAAGAAAGTCAAAATATTATTCATCGTGAAACTCTTGAGAAAAAGCCCCACAGCATGATATTTAGCTGCAGGTAGGGGTCAGGAAAAGACCATTCTCTGAATCTTTTTTTTTCCTTTTTGCCTGTAATGATACCTACCTTACCTCTAAAGGAATGAACACATCAAGCTTAGTGGTGTTGAAGTGTTACATGAAAGAACAAGAGCCTTTCTTGGAAAGGCTCACTTACCAGAGGAAGAACCATCTTCCAGCTACTTTTGCTTCCCTTTCTCTCTAATGACAGCCAATAACTTGTGTATGCATGTCCTGTCTGTATGCATTATGTATACATATGTATACGTATATCTACTTTATGTAGATTTGTATTTCACAATGTGCCTCTAAGGTATATTTTGGCCCAAAATGATCTTTGAGCTTTTCTTAATACCTCTGTACAAATTTCTTTACTACTTTGTGGGGCTTTTTTTAAAGAAAACATATTGTAAGGCTGCTAAGGATAATGTGAATGTAGTCTTCTGGGAGGTGTTGATGTTTAGACCTCAGTGCTTATTGTCAAAAGCACGCTGGGATGGCTAAAACCTGCAAGGTCCCCTGGGCAGTTTGCAAATGCATTTGCTCGACTGCAGGCAGGGTTGAGTGCACATTACTCACAGAACAGCAGAACAAGAAATGCCACCTCTGGATCCCCTGAGCTTCTGGCCATGCCCTGTGTGGGCATTGCTTGATGGGATGCTGAAAACCCCGTGTTTTGTGAGTGGCACACAGAGCTGCCAAGTGCATTTGGGCAGGGAGGCCAGGATGTTCTTGACACAGTCCCTGACTGTGATTGAAACCACCTAGAGCTTTGTGATGACTTGCTGAAGAACGATACCTAGAGGTGGAGCAAACCAAATGTGCCAGGAGTTACAAGCTGTTAAAATTGCTGTGTTTCTTAGCCATGCAGATCTTGACTAATACAATCAAATCTAGAAACTAAGGCTGAGAACGGACCAAAAAATAACCTGTTGTATAAAGAGACATAAGTAGATACCCAAGGACAAGGAATAAACACTGAAATTTTTATGATATATCCCACATTTTCTTAAGTACTAAAATATTTGAAGTAGATGCATCTGTCCCCAGACAGTTGACTTAATGATTTTGTTGCTGAAATGTCGTGAGTTTACAGCATGAGGTAATCGTGCTTGAGCCTCTAGGGAAGTGGATTTACAATAATGTGGGGAAGAGAAATTTAATTTGATTATTTGGCAGAGGATCAAAGGACTTTTACTAGTACAGAAGAAAGTTACTGGGTGCTTGGCAATGTCTTAGACTAGAAAACTGGGAGAAATGGAAATGTTAGACCAAAAGACAAATTCTGAAAATGCTTGTTAATAATATAATTTTTATTATTTCCTAAAATAATATTTTAAGGTTTATAGATCCATAAAACATACACATGAATAAAGCTGAGTAATGCATCAAGTTACTTGCTATATTACTTTCCCATTTTTAAATTCTGTAGGTCAGGCAGGACTCTGGCAGGGGGAATAATAAAAGCACAAGACGTCCAAGTAATTTAACATCCTAAAATTGGAAGAGGTGCATTGTCTGGCCTCTACACTGGTGTCACCTGAGATTACCACTTTCCTAGACAATTCCAGGTAGATGGCTATCTTCTTGAATTGAGAAATCTAATAGAAGTGATTATACCACAACCTCTGTGTAGCCTTTCCCAGGGTATGTCAATGGATGCAAAGGGTTTCCTGTTACACAGCACACTTTTTATTTTTTTCTTTTCTATAGGGATTACATCTATTTTCTGACATTCTATGAATCAAAAAAAAATTGCAAAAATTTAGATACTGTCTCATATTTTACACACTTGATGAGTGTCATTGTCTCGCATTCATTGTTGTCAGTAACAAAGTTGCCATGGGAATATTGATTTGAAAAATGTAGTACTTTCCTTTGGTGGTGGAAGTAGCTGAATGTTAACATTCCTGTTCTTCTCTTTGCTATGAAATGTAAATGTCTACAATGTTTGATTCAGTTTATCACTTTAAAAATGTGATAGCTGTTATTGCAGCTTTACTCTGGCTAGGCAATGTTTTAAAGCAGTGAATTAAACATTTTATAGTCTGATCGCTTAACTTTGGTTAAATAACATTGGATAAGTGTGGCATGAGTCGAGAAAATTTTGGTATGTGCATCTTAGAGGAAAATGTTAAGTTTTTCCCTACATCATCTTCAGCGAAACTGTAGTTTTACTTTAGCTTGAGACTTTCCAACAGCTCAACTTTCATTGTAAATTACTTTCCCTGAAATACTTCATGTCTTTCCATTTTTCACATTGTACTAGTCCTTGTTTTTCTTCCTGGATTTAATGACAAGCCTCATTTATAGATGATACTAATAAAATGGCAGCATCTGTCTTCTCTCAGACTGGTGGAGCAATTTTGTTGGCAGTGCTCAAGCAGTCACTTGTTTAGCCTGCTGAAGGCTGCCTAGGCCACCATTGCAATCTCAACTCATCTTTTTCAGCATAATATTAAAGATCTTTAAAATAGGTAATGCAAAAAAAGAGAAATTAATCACTTTGAAGATGAGAAATCAAAAAATTTTGGACCTTAAAAGAGAATAACGGTAACCTGTGATGCCTGTTAGATGGAGAACTATTGAGAAAGGGCAGAAAAAAATAGGGGAATGTTGAATTCTTTAGTCTCTCTGAAATCAGACCTGCTTGAAAGCACCATATTTCTTGGTAGAGAGGTGAATCCAGGGGAAATACTCAGAGAACAGAGTTACTTTGTTTCCTTGTGCTATTTTTTAAACCCACACTGGTGTCTGTGATAGAGAAGTATTTTGTTTTCAGACCCCCAAACCTCCCTTGAAAAAAACTTAATAATTTGTGGGCCCAACACTGTAGTTGTTCATGTTGTCCAGCTTTTGCTATAGTCTGGAGCAAGATGGTGTGCACAGACCTTTGGGAGTAGTTTCTCACTTCAGTCCACACATACCATTTCTTCCCACTTCCATTCCTTGCTCTGAAGGCTTAAGCTATAGGATCTCCCATGTAAAACTGCAGTGGTGCAGGCTATTGTTTGGCTGTGACCAGCAGTGAGGTTAAATTGCTTTAATTAAAGGCTACTCTTGAGTGAGCTGACAGTAATAATCATTACTGCAAGATTAAAATTGGTTTATTGGGTTGTTATTGATGGAATTAAACTGACCGATCAGAAGCAAGTCAGAACTGAAATAATGGTGTCATATAAAGAATGAAATTCTCCACTGGTAATATCAGAAAATGTATGGACTAGTAAGATAATACCAATTTAACAAAAAGTGGACAGCAGGGATCTATTGCAAAGCTCAAACTTTTCATCTGGTGTGATCTCAAAGCCCCTGTGGACAGACAGCTCTTATATCTAAGGTCAGCTCTGGCCACAGAGAGCTCCAAAATCTTACCAACACTATTGGTGCCTTGCAGATGGTTTTGGTAACAGCTATGGAGTGCACTTTTTGAGCCAGTTCCTTTGCACTTAAATCTTTTCATTGGTCACAGGGGGAGGATGATTTGGAGTCCAGAAAGATGCTGAAGCAAATGCCAAATTTGAAGACTGCTTATTGCGGCTGAGCTTCTTCAAGCTGGCTTGGCAAAGATGTTGGAGATGCTTTTCCTCAGCTGGAGGCTGCTGTAGGATGCAAAGTAGATGCCAGTAGCATGAGATCTGGGCTCAGCACCAGCACCACCCAGGCCAGAACGACTTTAATTGGCTTGCCGTTTGGTCTGCTCTCTGTTCCTGTTTCTCACTGTGCCATCTGAGGAGACAGAAAATTAGAAACCAGCCTACTTTTTTTTTTTTTTTTAATTGTTCTTCCCTGTTCTTCAGAGAGGCCTCTTGTGGTCTACCTGCAGGTGATCTATAATTATAATGTCATATTCTACATATTTTTGAAGCCATCTGGCTATGTTGCTGGGAGGAAGGAAGGTGGGGCTGGGCTAGGGGATGAGGGGACGTGTTGCATGAAGGGCTGTTTTCTGACTGAGCCTAAGAGAGGTATTTGTTACCTCCCCTGATGCAGGGATGACATGTGCTTACAAAGATTGCCGAGAAGCCTTTGCTTGTTCTGACTGAATTGTACTGTCTTTGGTTCACCGGCCTTCCAATATGCTTTAGAAAGATAAAATGGG
>VWZY01008408.1:186970-198065 GCA_013399075.1 Chloroceryle aenea
ACTGGTCCCAGCACAGACACCTGAGGGACACCGCTCACCACCTTCCTCCATCTGAACATCAAGCTGTTGACCATCACTCTCTGGATGCGACCACCTAGCCAGTTCTTTATCCACTTAACAGTCTACCCATCAAACCCATAATTCTCCAATCCAAGGATGTTGTAGGGGATCATGTCAGAGGCCTGGTAGAAGTCTGGATAGACAACATCAATGGGTCTACCCTTGCTGACTGATGCAGCCACTTCATTGAAGAAGACCACTAGGTTGGCCAGGCAGGACTTGCACCTATTAAATCCATGCTGACTACCTAGGATTACATCCCTGTCCTCCATGTGCCTTAACATATCCTCCCGGAGGATCTGTTCCATGATCTTTCCAGGCACAGAGGTGAGACTGACAGGGCAGTAGTTCCCAGGTTCTTCTTTTTACCCTTTTTAAAGATGGGCACACTGTTACCCTTTTTCCAGGAGCAAGGGACTTCACCTGACTGCCATGGCTTCTCAAATATTATGGAGATTGACTCAGCAACTGCATCAGCCACTTCCTTCAGTACTCTGGGATGCACCTCATCAGGTCCCATGGACTTATTTATGTTCCGGTTCCTCAGGTGACCATGAACCTTGTCCTTACTTACAGTGGGAGGGACTTTGTCTACCAGGTTGTTGTCCTGTGGGCCACCAACTTGAGGGCTGTGAAGAGAGAGATTGCCAGTGAAAACTGAGGCATAAAGTTATTGAGTACCTCGGCCTTCTCCTCATCTGTTGTTACTAATTTTCCATTGTTAATCCCTGGGGGGGTACACCTTCTTTGACTTTCCTTTTCTGATACAGGATGTGTTTTAATTCTAGTCACCTTTAGCACTTTAAAATTAAGGTGATAAAGATTGCTTTTGCCACCCTCAGAAAAAAAAGGAAAGGAGAGAAAAACTAACATACACGATGTGCCAAAACGAAAGGAAAGTTAGATCCAGGGTTGTTTGGGAATGATTTTCACAAAACCCTTCCTGTCATCTTAGTCTTCCAAATTATCCATCAGGAAAAAACAAATTGCAGCTATCTACATAGTCTGGATTTTTATTCATTTGCCCTTTTTTCTATCACAATTATAGTTCTGTCTGCTCTTGGGAAAGTTAGGAAATGAGTTAACTTCAATATTAATGTAGCGAGTTACATTTCAAAGGTAATCAAGAACTTTACATGGTGTTCTGAAATACCGGAATTCAATTCACAAGCTTTGCCAAAGCTCTATTTTTATTTTGTCTTCATCTGATGTTATCAAGGTTGTTCATGTTCCAAAAATGGATGAGTTTTAGTGGTAATTAGCAGTTGGTAATAAGACCAAGGTTTTTAACACATTCAGAATGTTTGATTTTCCCCTCCATCCAATGATAATAATTGAACATGTTAAAAAAACAAAAAACAAAAAACAAAACCAACCAAAACCCAAAACTCACAAAATTATGTGGATTTAAAAAAAGCCTCCCACACACCTTATGGAATTAAAATACTGTGTGGGTCTGGAACCACGAGTATGTTCACTAAATATGATCTCCAGAAGCGTGTTATATTTGAGAAAAAAAATAAAATGAGAAATTAATTGTAGCTGTTTTATCCAAACACTTAATTTTCCTAACATTCTGCTTATACCCATTAGGTAATCATGCCATTTATGTTTAGCTCAAAATTCTCTTTAGGGTAATTGTGCAATTTAAATATTTGCTTACTCAACTGGGGTGTTGCTGTTATCAGAACATAATGTTACGGTGAGGCTTGAAGTATGTCCAAGGAAAGGTCAGGCTTTGATGAAACTTTCTTAGCTGAAGCTTTTTCACGCCAAAATATACTTAATAGTATAGTCTGCGGTGTATTTTCATAAGGAGAGATGATTTTGGTTGTGGCATGAAGAGCTGCTTCAAAGTCTGGCTTTCCCAGCAGACTTGGCACCCAACCATGATCTATAGTATGCTTTGCAGAGTCACGGAACAGGCTGATGCAGAAGACATACTGGAGATGAGTGGGGCAAATCTTATCTGCTTCATCATCCAATAGATGTGGAGAGGAAAAAAAAAACCTAAACACCCTTCTCCAAGATGTTTTTTGGAAGTAATGTGATGAATGTATACTATAAATGCTGCTTTTGTTTTTTTTTTTTTCTGTTTTGTTTTGTAAGCATGGCAGGTAGGACTCAGAAATTGTTGATAGGACAGACACAGCCTTAGTGCGTTCAGGAATACATGTTACTGCATTTTATTAATAATAAGCCTTAATTAATTTACTTAACAAGAAGATAAGACTGTCATAGAAAAGTATTCCTTTTAATGGTACTAGTAGCGCTGGCAAATGAGAACAGCCTATATTACAGTATAGTATAGCTGCAGTAGTAAATAATCCTGTTCTGACTGTTGTAAAAATTATTTTAGATTTTCATCTCAGAATTGGATTAGATTAAAATACTCAGAGGTGAAACTGAAAAACATGCAGAGCAGAAAAAAAAAATAAAATTAAGCTGTGGGAGGGAGCCTTTATTTTCTCCAGCCACCTGTTTTAAAATGCTTCCCATTACGCCGTGGAGGAAGAACCCACAAATTCATAACATTTGTGATAAGATTTGCTCATTTTCTTGATGAAAAGGGCAACATTGCTTACAGCAAATGCCTTCAAAGTTGAACTAGAAATAACCTTGTAGTTGGTAGAGCTTAGAAAGGTAATAAAATGTCGGGGATTTCAAAAGTCAGTGAGGAGATGCAGAATAACACGCTAAAGATGCATGTACAAAATACGAATAAATACAAACCAGGTCTTTCATACAGTGCTGGTGGCTTGTAGTACAGACCCTTTATGATACAGGTAGACTGAAGTTAAGAATTGAGTCACAAAGGAATTTATCAATGGCGGTTTTCTACTACATATTCTTTGACAGGTTTCATTCATAAATCTCATATGCTAAGAGTGTTTTATGAGATATCATTACAGAAGCACTAAAAAGATACAGTAACTGTGAGCAGATTTTGCCAAAAAACATTTCCTGAAGAAGAGTCATGCACAGTAAACCAGAAATATGCTATTTTTAAATGGATTTGTATATAGAAAGCATCTACAGGAAGAAGAGTTAGAATTTTATCTTCCTTAGCTCTACGCCTGTTGTTAAGATATTTTTATCGTTTACTGCAATCTAATGTTAGATCATGTAAGAGAGGGTTTGCACATTCCATTCTCATTTCTGTTAGGAAATTAAATCCTGATAAGGCTCTATATGATGTCTCTTATCACTCTGTAGAGTTACAATTTAAAGATCAGAAAAACATAAGGTTTTTCATCTTTATGATCCAATTTTGACCACTGGAATTGTTTTCCTGTTGTTGTTTTCAGGAAATGTGGTCAGAAATGTGCTTTGTCCAAAATTCACTTACTTTGCTGCTAGCCTTCAGTTCAAGGGATCTTCTGTGAAATCCAAAACAATTGCGATACTGAGCAAAAACTGGTTTCTCTCAGTTTTCTCATTAGTTCCTCCTATGAAGGTTGAGTAAACTGCAGATGATAAAGGATAAGAAAACATATTTTGCAAAATCAAGTATAAGTTACAGTGAAAGAATTTACCATACTGAAAATAAAGTATGAGAAAAACTGAGGAATCCGAGGCTGGGATGCTGATAAGAAAGATGGCCTTGGCTTGCCAGCCCTGAAGGGATAGCACAAGGGCAGGCTGGAGTACCAGTGTCAGCCCTTACTGGAGAACCCCCACAAGTATAAAGCAAGAAAGATGAAGGAGACCATCAAGGAACAGTGGCATAGAGGTAGATGTGTGCCCTATGTGTTTATGTTCCATCCCATTTTTGCAGTGGCATTTCCCAAACGTTTTTATTCTCAAAGGCTCTCAATGAAACAATTTTGTTACAACTCCTGCTTTTCAACCTTTCTGGTGTTATTACAAACTAATCCGTGTTTAGCTTTCTGAAAATAACATCTAGGATATAATGGAGATGAATATGCAAAGAACTTAAATTGCTGTCTTTAAGAGATGATCTTTAAATATAATCTGCCTGCAAGTAGATTACGCTTTTGGTCATTTCGATATAAGTATACTTTTATAAGAGAATTTAGTTCTCTGGAAAGTGAGTGGGGGGAATTTAGAGATGATGTACAAAAATGACTAGGAAGCTTGAGGAATCAATTTATGTTCAAGTATTAAAGTACTGACAATGAAGCTTTACCAGCAGGATCTGCAGGGATAGAGAAACTTTGGTGTCTTGCAGCAATGTATGAGTATGTCTAAAGAGGAAGATTGTAGCTTAAAAATTATTTGATTTAAATATTAAATCCCATAATCGATGGGGATTTCAAGCTGACAAAAGTGTAGCAATGAAGACATTTAAAAGTGGCAAGTTCAGACAATGTAAGGGGGGTGAGGTATCATCCTGGCGGCAGCTGACTCTACCAGGCTCAATCTTGGGAAGTACAAGATATAAATCTCAAAAATCTGTTTCAAAAGTAGTAGGGTTAGCGTGTGTTTGCTTGAGGTACATCTTTTTGTTTTGTTTTATAGGTTTTTTGGTTGGTTAGGTATTTTTGTTGAGCTTTTTTTTTTTGGTGGGTTTTATTTTTTCTCCTTTTCAAACTAAGTCAGATCAGCAGGTTTAAACATGTTTAAACATTTCTTCTAGCGTTGTGAGAATTTGAGTGCAGATGTTTTGTTGTTAGGTGTGTGGTTTGTTTTTGTGTTGTTTTTTTTTTGTTTGTTTCCTTATGCACATTTTGTTTTAATGTTTTCATTTTGCAGTAAGGTTTTTTCCTGTAGAAAGTACTCAGTACACTGGTTCCAGGGTATCGCTGAATTTTATATTTGTCTTGACTTTTAAAACATTTTATCCTTTCTTTTCTTGCATTTCTAATGCACTAGGGTCATTGGCCCTAATGCGAATGCCAGTGTTAAGGTTAGCTCACAACGGCTATATAATATATTTAGGAGGTGACAGTGTTGAAATTCTGGAAAGGCAAATATGCATTATTTTGAGCATTTGTTGATCTATATATTTGTAGATATAGATATATGTATATACATACACATAGTCACACTGTATTAATTTCAGGTTTGTGTGGACAAAGAGTAACAGGGTTATGGAAGTATGTTGAGTGACATTGAAGTGTACATAGCAATACTGAAAGTGGAAAATTGAGCTCCTAACTCTCTCTCCATATACTATGTAATGATTATGCTGAGAAGAAAGTGGAAGATGGTCTTCTAAAACTGGAGAAGATTTATTTTTGGTGGCCCCCACCCATGTACTTACCACCAGGAAACACCGGTCTTAAGGGACATGTGAACATAGCAGAAAAATCCTGAAGCTACTTAAACCTTTTTTCTCTCTGATAATAAATAGATGAGATCTGAATGCTTATTTTTTTAATTAAATTGATGTGCAGTCATTAAAAGTAGCAATATTTCATCCTCCCAGCTTGGAGACAAGGAGGACTGTTAATTCAGGTTCAGCAATACAAGAGCAATGTTAACTCCAAGGCAACTCGAAAATTGGATGAAAAAAACAACTGCTCATGTTGCTGCTTGGGCACAGATTTTCGGCTCACCCATTTGTCTTGGTATTGCTATTAATAGTATTCTGCCTTGTCTTCTGATTACACAAGTTTTACAGATACCCAAGAAAATGTACATTTAGATAAAAGTTTGCATGATTTATATAGCTTGAGATGAGTAAGGTTTTATTTAATTAAATGAATTATGTAGACATTTTTTAATTGTCAAAATGCCAAGCCCGATATACTAGGCTTTGGAAATCCTCTCTATTTTTAGAACAATACTGACTTTGGTTCTTCTAATGATATTTTTTCAGGCTAGTGATCTATATTATGCTCAAAGCTGTTTTGATGTGGCTATCTCTAATTAAGCAGATAAGTTATTAATATTTTGAAAGTTGGATTAAATTCCTTTGATAGTGTTTTTAACATCCCCATTTGTAATTATATTATTTTGCTACAGCAGACAGATTGCTAAGTCATTAGTTATTAAGGAAAAAAATAATATAATTGTTCTAATGAGTAAACAGGGCCTTTCACACAGTAAGTTAATAGACTTAAGCACCACTCAGGAGGACCATAATGAGTACTTGAAGATTATTACGGTACTGCATGTATCTACTCGTATTTAAATCATATTTCATAAAAATGGTGGGGTTTTAGAATTATGATGATGATGTGTCATGCAGCTCATGCAGATTCCCGTGAGGAGTTCTAGAGCCATTTTAAGCCGCACAGTAAAAAAGGTAAATTAACCATAAAAGTCTATTCAGATAAAATCAAGAGATGAAACTTTGGTGCAGAGTAGTAAACCAGTGTGGACCTAAGGCTCTCGCAGCCACTGCTTCTGACTTTGTTTTCCCGAGAAAGCCTTGCAGTGCTGTTGACAATGCATGTCGTGTGCTGAAATGCCCACAATCCACAGGGTAAAGCCGGAACTGTCTTAATTATCATCATCAACCTCACTGCTGCTGAAGGTTTAGAATGAACTCTTCAGTTACACACATATATAACTGTGACCTACTCCTTATATAAGCTATGGTGTAAAGCACTACGATCTAAACTGTACATGGTAATACATCATATTATACAATATTAGAAATATCCTTCCCCAGCATGTACTTAATATTCTGCTGTGTTTAGCTATTGTTAGAACAAGTGCCCTGTGAAAGTGAACCAATTAATGCCTAATGTGGTTTATGGTGTCTTAAATTGGGAAGTTTTAACCATAAATATTGTAAAGGAGTTTAAATTCTAAAAATTTGGTTTCACTGAAATGTGTAATATTAGAAAGGAAACGCATCATTTTTAATTTCTTTTCCACCTTTTTTTTTTCTGTGGCGATTACAGGTCACATCAAAAAGGAAGCCATCATAGTGTGTCATATACTGAACTCAATGAAACGTATTAAATAGTAATCACTGGAGTTTTTTTCCCCAGTGGGTCTCTAATTTGTATTGGCTCATTCACAGAATAATATAGTGCTTCCTTCTGACCTGTCATCAGTGTTGCATCAGCTCTCTCCAGCTTTTACACTGAAAAAATTATGATGTTGAACAGAATGCTAAAGAAGTAAATGGTGTTTCAGATTAATTTTAGAGATAGCACACTAGCCCTTCCCACAATGTTTTAAAAAAATTCTTTCATTCTTTGAAAGATTTTTAAAAACTGTTTTGTTCATCCTTTTAATACTGTGGCATAAAGATTAATGAATAGATAAGTTTCCAGTGCTGTGTATGTACGCACAGTTTTCACGTTCACACACATGAAAACACGTATGTGTGTAGAGCTAGAGATGGTATGAATGAATGTATACTGGTTGTGTTCTAAGTTCTATTATCAGCTCCTGAACAGCCCGATCTCATTACCACCACCCAGTGGAAAAGCTTGGTGCTCCTGCCAGATTCTGAGGTGAACTTCAGGACTTCTTCCTGTGGAAATACCTACTACTTCAGTAAATGTACCTAAGCGCAGCATAGGTGAACTTTACTATTGACTGTGGAAGACTTTTGATCAGTTGTTTAGGCTCCAGATATTTTAACTCTGGTAAAAGTTGTGTGGATGTTGGCAAGGAAAATAGTCTGCTGCTGCTGCTAAGCAGCTATAACCCATCTGACTTGAAGAGTCACTCTCCAAGTGTGTGTGATTAAGAATTTGCTTGCAAGATGGTGTTTAATGGAGCAGAGTGAATTGCATTTTCAGCATCTGAAACAGGCAACAGTTGCTTTTCTTTTACCTTGTCTGGAGCATTGGATGTTTTCTGGCCCTTCCTTGTAAAAGTCTCCTGCTATCTAATCTGTTTTTTGTTGATGACACCTCATGTTCAGAGTGTCATTTGCCTTTTCTTTTTTCTTTTAGGTCGCTTTTTTTTGGTTTTGTTTTTGTTAGAGAGAGACTGTGGAAGAGAAAAAGGAGGAACATGCATGAGCTGTTGGGGAAATTCTTCAGTATAAACATTAAGAAAGATACAGAGAACAGTGTTATTTGATTCAAGAACAACAGAAAGTTCTTTTCCCAATAAGGCAGACAGTGGTAGTACTGGTAATTTGGAAAAGAAGGGGCAGAAAAGTGTTAGCAACTCTCACCCATGTGGATATGTTCAGGAATAGATCTAGATGTGATGTGGATACCTGAAAAGAGGAAGGGGGTAGTTTCTGCCAAACTGGTCCTTCCTGGAGTTGTTTTGCAGGAGCTGCGGTGTACAGTTGTGTGCTTTGGAGGGCTGAAGAGGGCAGAAAAATAACATAATAGCATATTTTAATAAATCTTTGTTGTTACTTTTGGGATAAAGTAGAAATATTAATCTAAACCTTTGCAGCCCTCTTCCTATGGCTTGGAGGGCTGAAGGGTACAGCCCAGGATTTGACTATGTGCTATAGGGATTTAAGTCACTGTTGCCTTCCCTTAGCTTCCATGATTCCAGCTTCTGCGATACAGGCACTCCACTTAGCTCATGTGTTGAAATAGGGAACCCACTCTGATACTCTTCACATATGCTAAAGGAGGAACTTCAGTACTGAGGAACTAGGCTACCAGAGTGTCCCAGTTTCCTTTCTTCTAAGCTGCACCACCCCCATAGCTGATGAATGAAGGCAGTTGTAATATAGCATATAATGTGTATTATACCATAATGGCCTCTAAAAGGTACATGGTATACTCCCATTTTTCCTGCCACTTAAGGATGACAGACATCCGAGATGGGGAAAAATATCCAAGCTTAAGGGAGGAATAAAAAAAAAAAAAGAAAAGAGCAATAAAAGGAGACTGAAAGTGCAGGAGAGATGGTAAAGAGGTGTGTCTCAGACAGCAGATTACTTACAGGGAGATATTCTCAGGATAAACTGAATTTTATTGAATTCACTAAGAATTGCTATGGGAGCTGAACTGAGTTTCTTGTGACTTAAGCACAGATATTTCTTTCTATCCTTGATGGCTGTGTTTCAGTAGTGAGTGAATGATTTCTCAGGATACATTCACTCGGTAACACATGCTCTGTGCCGTGCGGTAAAGACTGTTAACCAAAAGGTGGTTGTTTATAAACCTGTTGACTACTTTTTTTCTGGATTATGGCAGGACTATTTATTGAATGATGAACATTATTAAATATTAAAATGCAGAATACCGAATATTGTCATGGACAGAAGAACAGCAAGATGCATGTGAATTAGCATCGTGTGTTCACTGGCTTCTAAGTTCACAGGTTTTCTAGAAAGTCTCTCAAATCCATAGCCTGGTTCTTGAGCTGATATTTGCCATTTTATATAGGAACAACTCCTTGAAGATTTTTCTATATAAGTAGTAACCTGGAGAATAAAAGAAATGAGTACATCAGCAGCACTGGTTATCATTGTATGGCAGAGATTTGAATAAATAACTGAATACACAGCTCAAAACCCAGGGGAACAAGATGCAGACAGAAATAGGTAGGACTGATGGTATATAGGAGCCATGGGGTTAGAGGCTGATGAAATTACCAATTTATTAGGACTGAAAAAAAAAAACAAAACCCAAATTTGGGAAGGAAGCAGCACCTTGAGCCTGTGTGATCACAATAAAGAAACAGAATGAGGCAGGAAAAGTACTGTTTAAGATTTAAGACAGACACCCAAGAAAAACTGGAGATAAAGTATCCAGAGGGAAGCAGCCGAGAAGAAAGAGGCCAACTCTTGTAAGCAGGAGTAGAAAAGGTATATTTTGCTTATTAGGTGCTATTTAATACAGCTTGTAATTTCTTTACAGAGTGCTTTGGAGGAGCAAAGTGATCTTTAGTCCCGGGGGTTTTTCCCCCCTCCTTTAATAGAGGAGGACAACTCTCTTCATTAGCAGAAGCTCTAGCAGCTTTTAAAGCTGTTTCGGGCACTCTCATTTATTACCAAGCACATGGATCCTTTCAGACTTGAGCTACAGGAGCGGATTATTTCTCTGTTGCTACAAGAAGTCATTTCCTGCGTACCCAAGAGCCTGTGTGCGGTTGCAGCAGGTGTAAATGTGTCAGCACCATCTCCTGAAATGGTCAGCGTGAGGATTTCAGAGAAAGGTGTTCTGACTGTTTGAACAGGTGGGTGGATGGAGTAGACTGTGTGCAAGTTTCACTCCCAGGCAGAAGGGTCCTAATGGAACCATAATGTCACTTTTACAGAGTAGAAAAAAAAATCTTATTCTAGTCCAAGTGGAATATATTTATTCCTAAAAGGGAGTTGCATAATTGTATTTCATGCATAATTTAGGTCTTTTCATTATCCTATCAAAACTTCTGACGTTTTGAAAGTGAACCACACCCCTGATACCGTCTGAAAAAGGAAGTGGGCCTTAAATGTGCTGTGTTGTTGAATCTATCAAATAGTTATGATATTGACTTCATTTTTACACTAATAAACTCACTGGTTATTTCTGGGTGTACATCCTCATAAGTAGAAAAATAGTGTTATTATGTACGCATACATTTCCACCCTCTTTTTTTGGCTGTAACAAGAAGAAGAAAATTCTGATCTCTCACCTGTGTCTCAGCTGTCAAAACTTTCCACTTTTACTATTTCTGTGATTCTTTCCTAAGTACTGAAAATGGTGAAGGCTGAGTGACAGCTGTCACAATTTACTCTATTGTCTGTGTATGAAGGGAAGTAACGATTGAAAATGCTTATCTGAGAGGAAAGCGTCTCTCATAAATTGGGGCTTTCTTCATCAAGGGCACAAACTTCAAAGACCGGAATTTCTGTTAGGAAAGCATTTTGTGTGTTTGTCTGGCCCCGTCCCATCCTGCACCCCCCCCCGATTTTCTGGAAGCAGCTCTTTGTTTTGGAGGACAAGGTGATGGGATGGTGGTAATTTGTTGCCAGCAGTTATTGCTGACTAAGAGACATTTTTAGATATTACATCATGTTCTGGGCTTCTTTTCCGAGGTCTTTCCTCTCTTGGCACTGGAATTTCACCCCATAAATCTTGATTTTTGCAATCCAGACTGGAAGATAAGCCAGCTAAAAAGTGTTAGGTGATAAAGCTGCAAATTGTAGATCTCTTGAGGGGTGGGTGGGGAAGGATTTTAACATCTTTATTAAACACGTCTTACA